>JAESVK010000323.1:14904-28605 GCA_017140935.1 Hamamelis virginiana | reverse complement strand
TGGTGCTGGAGGCTAGGGAATTTTGCACAAAATGAGTATGGTTTTAGGTAAAAAAAAATAAAAATAGGAAAAATTATAGTTTAACCCCTCAACTATTATCGATTTATATTTTTCACCCTTGTGTGACGTGCGTAGCTTTAATTTAAACACATTGACCTTCATTATTTTGATTTATGATACTTTTCATCATTCTATCAACTAACAATTTTATTTTGTGACTAAAAATTAGTGTTTCACTGATGTCTCTACAAGCATATTGGTGAAGTTTTATGGTTTTTCTTAATATATTTTATTTATTGTGAATTTTATTTACTGTATTGAGAAAAAAATTCAAAAAATTAAGTGAAAAAAATCATATGACTAAGTGAAAAAAGGGTGCAAAGTGTCATGAATTAAAACTATAGGAGACCAAAATATTCAAAATAAAACTATAGAGGTGCCAAAGTGTAAATTGGTGTTAGTTGATAGGATCAAATGGTAATTTTTCCAAAAAATAATTGTTCTTATACTATATATATTTTTTTAAAGTTGGATTATCAGATAGGAATGACTGACATAAAATAATATTGCCCCCTCCTTGGTAAAATTATGAAGGTCAATGTGGGACAAAAGTACATTAATAAAAAAAACATTGTTAGAAACAATCTTACTACATGAAAGTGTGTTTCCTAATTAGTAGGTAATGTTTGGAAAGAAAAAATTGATAGGCAGAGTGAACCACATAATCATAAAATTAGCATTGTAGTTGGCATATAATATATTAATAATTTGATAAAGGGGTATTGTGGGAATTCACTCCAAACTTTTTAAGAGTACAAACATTATTTGAGTGATGTTACGCCAAGACTATCTATTTTGACACATTGTAGTTGGCATATAATATATTAATATGTGGTTTATATAAATAAAAGTAATTTTTTATTATTATTTCAAGATCATAATTTTTTTATTATTTTAAGATCATAAAAAATATTGATTTAGGTAGGCGTTATTCGAGCTCCCTCATTTACCTGCACTTAGGGGTGGCAAATGAGTGGGTTTGGATTGGATTTGGGACATAAAATGTACATGATCCATTTAACTAGAATTATACTACTATGTCGATCTTGACCCATTTAGACTCATGCCCATATATCATGGGTCGATCCGATCCGACCCACAAACCCATATATCATGGGTTAGCCCCTTTATATTTATTTTTTATTTTTTATTTTTGAAAAATGCATATACACGCCAACAAAAAAAAAATTCAAAATAAAATAAAATTGCCGCATTTAACAACAAAATTTAACATGTCATATATATATATATACAAATGGGTTGACCCTTTTTTTTTTAAATAAACGCATATATACGCCAACAAAATAAAATAAAATTACCGCATTTAACAACAAAATTTAACATGTTATATTTAAATTCTCAATAAAAACTGCGTTCTTACAGTTATTCAAAATGTCATAAATTTGCAATCAGTTTTTACAAAAATCAATCGTCGGATCACTGTGAATTTTTATAGGCATGATATACAAAAGAGGGACATCACTATGAATTTTTATAGGATTGTGAGAAAAAAATTAACTATCAAAATCGGATAATTACCAGCCGTAATTATCACCCAGGTCGTGCCAGCACAAATTATTGACTGAGCTGAAAGTCCAATTTAGCCAAAAAGAAAGACCTCGTGGTCAATATGCTAGCTAGTGAACCACACGAATGTGTTGTACATGACCTGGCAATCAAATTTTAAAACAAGGGTCGAAGGTGGCTGTAGCTTTTATTAATTAATATTAATATTTCGACACAAAGTAGTTTTTATTAAGAAAATATATAATAAACCACGGAATATTAACATCATTCAAATTTTCTTGGGTTTGTCTAAATCAAAGCTGCGCGCTTTCCTTCAAATTTTCTAGTTATATATATAATTAACCTCGTGCTTCCTTGCTTCCTTATAAGTGCTTCTAGATAGTTCCCATTTACGGAGAAACCAAAATGATTATACTCTTTGCATGCAATAAATATTAAATAAAAAATAATTTGTCTAGTAAGAATAGTGTAATTTGCACAAGCTTAAACCATCTGTACTCAAATTTTTACTTAAATTGAGTAAAAATCTCCATTTCACATAGAGCTCTCCAATTATTTACTCCAATCTTTTTAATAATAATATTTTATTCCCACAGCCTACACCTCACGGCCTACACCTAGCACCCAAACACGACTTATTTCTCATCACAGCCGCAAGCTAGTTCATTTACCCAAACAAGCGGCGCAGGTTGTCTGCAAGGGGGGAGGGAGAGAGAGAGAGAGATTCACAAGGAGAGAGAGAGAATTTCGCCAGGAAGAGATCTGTCAACTCGCTGGGAAGATGCAAGGAGAATCATACCGTTCGCTTCCTTTTGGGAAATCTTCAGTATGGCCGCGGCGTATTTATGATTCGAAATGGGGACGTGCCAGAAAAGTTAACCTTACCACTTTTCAAGATGATTGGCTCTAAGCAAGCCAAATTGACTTCTAATTAGACGATTGTGTAAATGGTTCGAATTGCCTCAATGAAGAGGACTTTTAATACTTAGGAAAATTAATGAATTAAAATGAAAACAAAATAAAACAGAAAATAGATTGCGTCGAAGAAACTACATAATCATAAAATTACCTCCATCTTCTATTAAAGCTCTTCAATGCGAGGGATGGTTTAGAAGAAATGATCCTAAAAGCTAAATTACCTAAACTAAGTTACTTACGCTAGGTAAAGGAAATCACGCATTTGAAACTGGATAAAGAAAATGATAAACTGAAAACTGTAATGGAAATGATAAACTCGAAATTGAGTAAATGAGATTACAAGCTTGAAATTAAAAGGAAATTACAACTTGAAAAGTAAAGGAAATGAAAATAAAGACACACGTAGAGTGTGATTGACTTGGTTGAAAAACCGGTGGTTGAGGAACCCTTTGGAATGAGGTCTCTTCCTCTATTTATAGACTTCAGAGTAACTGTCATTGAATCTCCTTTGGCTGCTGCGATGCCATGTGACTGAAATTGCATCTAAACTGCTCTTCAGATTTTCAACGAACCCTATTATGCCATGTGGCTAATTCTTTGATAACTTCCAGACTTTCCCTCCAGATTCTAATAACTGAACTTTGAATGCTCTGATCAAAGAAGTCTTCAAATAACTGCTGTAATTCGAAAATAAATAACTATTAAACGATTACCAGCAGTTATTTACTTGAATTTCGAATTCCTATTATGCAGGAACCTATAAGCCATGAAAAATAATTTGGCTTTTCACATAAAAAATGTTTTTCGGCGGTTATATAATGTTATAATATTTGCGACTTTAAAATTTAATATTCTCTAGAGGAAAAAATTAAATTTATAAGGAACTGCTTTGCCTCGAAGAGACGAAATCAGTAATCGCTCTTGATTTCTCCTTCAAAGCAAGAAATAAAACTTAAAACATTCATTTTCCATGTCATTAAGTTGCTTCCACGTGGCTTTAATATGTTGGCATGCAAAGATTGAGCGTGAACACATACGCAGGGAGAGATTCGCCCGTAGCCATGGCTGTGCGATGAAGAGTTTCGCCAGGGAGAAGGGAAGTATAGCTTCTTCCAACAATCATATTTTCATTTACTCAAATATTTGAGTTAGAACTCAGTTTGAGTTTGAGTTTGAATATAACTCAAATTTGGTATAGGTTTGAGTAAGGGTTGGAGAAGAGTTTTTAACTTTTTTTATCCAAATTTAAATTTGAGGAAGATTTTAGGTTAGGATTGGAGATGCTCTTAATTAGTGAATATCAATGGAACTTAAACTTTGGCTCATTTGGTTCAGGTCTCGTCCCCTTTTCACTCACACTTGGCTATACTAATTCTATTGATTTTTTTTTTTTTTTGGGGGGTGAAGAATTCCAACTATGGTACAAACTATATGTGGCACAATCCACATAAGCATATAAAGCCAAACTTTTGCTAAAGCTTTTGTCCTTTAATGGATACTAGCAATGCACCATAAATTTTTGAATAAAAAAATATAGATTGAGCAATATAACTAAAATAAAATGTTCAAAGCTGTTAAATTTTTTTTATTTAAAAGAGTTTGAGAAATCAAAATTAAATAAAAACAACAGTAATCAATAAATATGAACTCAATAGGTTACAAAATTTTCATATTCCAATTTTTTTTTTTTAAATAAGAAGTGTAAATCATACAATATTTAATAATTTTAGAAATTGAATTATATTTTTTAAAAAATAAACTAAAAAGACTTTTATTGCATTTGTTATAATTTTATGGAACCGTGATTATGTAAAAAAAATATTATATTTTTCTTAAGAATAAGAATTTGATAGTGAATGTGAAACCAACAATAGCCATACATAAACAATATATGTCTTTAACTTAATATGTGCTAATGAGAGTAATAAAGTTATTTAGATTATGAAGAAATTAATTAAGAAATAAGTTATTAAAAAGGTTTAAATAACTAAAACTGTAAGAGGGTAGAAGACTTAATTTAGATTAGGAAGAATTTGTTGATAAAATAATAATCAAGAAAGAAGTTAAAGAGATTTTAAGTAATTAAAATTATTAAAGGGTAGACGTGTCATTAATTAGTATTTATTATGAGGGTACTTATTTTAGTGAATCAAAAGATTTTTCAAGATTGGAGTATAGATATAGATATTTGCAAACCAACCCTTATATGTTCGCTAAATCTAAATACAGTTTGATCTTAATCAAGATTGATCGGGTGATGGTGGTGGACGGGGTGGTGATATTGGGTGATGGTGGTGATGACTGGGTGCTGAGAGGAAGGTGAGGGAGTGGTGCTGGAGGGAATTTTGTACAAAATGAGTGGTTTTAGGTAAAAAAAAATAAAAATAGGAAAAATTTTAATTTGACCCCCTCAACTATTATCGATTTATATTTTCCACCCTTGTGTGGAGTGGGTAGCTTTAATTTGAACACATTGACCTTCATAATTTTGATTTATGACACTTTTCTATAAGAATTTTATTTAAAATTTATATGGGCTGCCATTAATTAAAATGTTTTTATAAAAAACTTAGATTGATGAGAAATTGGTAATGTGACGTACTGGACCACAGATTAAGTATGTGAGTGCTATTGTACATACGGGTTATCGTGCACCTTAGTCACGTGAGATCACGTGCATTTAAGATATGGATGAAATGTGTAGGGCTTTAAAATGAGATTCATGTATGATCATTAATGAGTGGATTCATGTATGTTCATTAATGCATGAACGGATTCATGTATAGTCATTTAATGTTGATTTATGAATTAATTAGTTAATTCATGAATGTGGCTCATCGATTTAACCAAGTTCATGAATCTTGAAGATGAATGTATAAGTCATAATGGGAAGACTTATCATATTCTTCTCATTTATATATAGGGCATAGGTCCCCACTCTCACAAATCCAATTAGCTATATTTTGTTTAATCTTGTCCCATTGATAGACCAACAGTGATAGTGTGTAGAGGGTAGAAGACCATTGCTTGCTTGCACAAAGTTGATATTCAAGGATTAAACAATTTACCAATGGCGTCTTCAGGTATATATATATTTATATATATGATTTATATTTAATTATCGAGCATGCTTATGAATTTAGCAAATTAGAAATATAATATATTGGTTTAGTTATATATACTTACATTTTCATCTTTCTATCAACTATCAATTTTATTTTGTGATTAAAATTTTGTATTTGACCGATGTAAGTTTTATGGTTTTTCTTAATATATTTTATTTACTGTATTGAAAAAAAAAATTCAAAAAATTAAAACATTTATAGTGCGTATTCAAAAGTTTATTTTTTGGTTGGTTTTTTATTTCCTATTTCGGACTTTTAAACTAAATTCACACCCCTAGATGTGACTAATTACTGTATTTTAATAAAATTACATTAATTAAAAAAACATTGTTAGGTACAACCTTACAACATTGGTAGGTAATGTTTGGAAAGAAAAAAATTATAGGCAGAGTGGACCGTTAATATGTGGGCCGACAACATTTTCATGAAAAAAAATTATTATTTCCTAAAATGCAGAATTGTATTACTCCATCTGTCTCATTCTACTGGGATGTCCCAAAACTTATGATCACTTTGACTTTTCAAATTAGAATTCAGAATGAATTTTCCACTATCAAATAATCTAGAGAATGTTCATTTCTTTTAAAAGGGTAAAATTGGAATACAAACTTAAAAATATAATAAAATCAAAATAATCAATATATTTCTTAAATTGCGTGTTTAGTTAATGTATGTACATAAATTGGGACCGAAGAAGTAGGATATATTAAACACGATCAGGTAACTCACATATGATTGATTCCTTCTAAAAAAAAAAAATAAGATTTTCAATCCTAGCAGTTTTAGGAAAGAGTAGCAATGCGCCTCCCATAAAAGTAGTTTGGTTCACCAAAAAAAATACAGTAATTCCATAAAAATTAAAAGAAAAGTAAATATTTAGTCGTTATTTTTTAACCCGCAAGTCGAGAGTGGAGATCTTCTGTCCCACTTTTATTTACCATTTTCTATCATTTCTCACAAAAGTCCTCCTTGAAAATCCCTCATTTTAATAAATATTTATATTTATATTTTCAAGGTAAATTTTTGTGAGAGAGGACAGAAAGTGGTGCATAAAAAGTGGGACAGAAGATCTCTACTCGCATATCGAAAGACAAATACGTTCAAGTGGATGACAGCACCCGCAATTCACTCCAAACTTTTCAAGAGTAAAAATATTATTTGAGTGATGTTATGTCAACTCTCTGTTTTGACACATTGTAGTTGGCATATAATATATTAATATGTGGTTTACATAAATAAAGGTAATTTTTTTTTATTATTTCAAGATTATATATATATTTTTTTATTATTTTAAGATCATAAAGATTATTGATTTAGGTAGGCATTATTTGCTCCCTCATTTACCTGCAATGCTCCCCCAATCAATATAGAGGGCAAATTTCTATTCTAACTCATATAATAAAAAAAAAATTATTTGAATTTGAAGTGTGTTTCCATTGGATAAATTAAAGAATATATTTGAAAAAATTTACCGTGGAATTAAATATTACTCTTATCAATGTTATGGCTGTAAAAAATTACATTGATCCAAAGGTCGATTTTTTAAAAACTTTAGGAAAATGCTAAGTAGACCAAATTTTAGACCAAATGATGTGTCAAAATCACATTGTCTTGATTTTTGTGTATTTTTGAAATGCACAAAAATCAAGATTGTATTATTCTGACACATCATTTGGTTTAAAATTTTGGTCTAAGATTTGGTCTATCTGACATTACTCAAAAATTAATTGTAAAATTGTGACATTTTGAATAACAAAAATGGCACAGTTTTTCATTGTGATATTTTTTAAAAATCAATAGTTGGATCATCGTGATTTTTGAAAAACATGACGTTTATAAGAGGGATATTTAATCCAACAGCCGATTTTTCAAAATATGATATGCAACTAGCCTTATGAAGACTATGCTTTTTTTGTTCTTCAAAATATCACAATTTTGCAGTCAATTTTTTCAAAAACCAACTGTTGGATCATTGTAATTTTTGATTACCATGACATTTAATATTTTATTCAACGGTCGATTTTTTCAAATATATATTACAACTAACCTATGAAAATACACTTAAGATTAAAATAAAGTTTTTTGGTTATAAGGGCAAAATTAAAAAATTTGCCCTTTGATATTGATTAGTGGAGCGCAGGCAAATATGGGAGCACGACTAGGGCCTCCATTGATTTATATGAGACGGGTAATCAAAGAAGGATGAAATAATGAAAAGAAATAGCATTTTTCTTATTATTTGCGACAGGATTGGCAAGTAGATGTATCTGTCTAGTTTGACCAGCTCACACAGCTAGTGATAGGTATAATTTTCCGTGGCACGATCGCTATCTTCCAGTCAACGTGAACGAATCAACGGCCCGAAATAGTTCCCACCCAAATGGCCAAATTTCCATTTTTCTTTTTATTTTTGCGGGTTAAGTACGCCACCTAATTAATCCTCAACAACCAGTATTTTTGCATGTGTTCACTTGCATGTGTTAAACTTTTGGTCCTATTCAACCCTCATATTTCCAATTCAATCCCAGATAAATCCCAAATCCCAAATCCCAAATCAACTCCCCTTCACCGGCCCCTTCTACCACCACCTACTTTGTGTATATTAACCTCAACCAAAACTCAAACCAACCGGGGAAGGAGAGAGAGAGGCCAAAAAAACCAAACACTCACCCTCTCTCTTTTCTCTCTCTTCTAATGGAAGCCAAAACAGAGCAACTTGATGAGTTCATTTTCCGATCGAAACTACCAGATATCTACATCCCAAGCCATCTACCATTACATTTGTATTGCTTCGAAAACATATCACAATTCAGCTCACGTCCATGCATCATAAATGGCGCAACCGGAGAAGTATATAATTACGCCGAAGTCGAGCTCACGGCTCGCAAAGTAGCAGCAGGCCTCAACAAGCTGGGCATCCAACAAGGAGATGTCATTATGCTCCTACTTCAAAATTCGCCGGAGTTCGTATTCGCCTTTCTCGGCGCATCATACCGCGGGGCAATTAGTACGACGGCCAATCCATTTTATACGCCGGCCGAGATCGCAAAACAAGCTTCAGCATCAAAAGCTAAACTCATAATTACTCAATCTAGTTTCGCAGAGAAAGTTAGAGAATTCGCTGAAGAAAACGGCGTGAAGATTATGTGTATTGACTCCTCATCATCTGTAGTCGTAGATTCTTCCCATTTTTCTGAGTTGACTGAAGCGGACGAAAATAAAATCCCTGCCGTTAAGATCAATCCAGACGACGTCGTGGCGCTACCTTATTCCTCGGGGACAACTGGACTTCCAAAAGGGGTGATGTTAACTCATAAGGGATTAGTCACCAGTGTGGCTCAACAGGTTGATGGAGAAAATCCTAATCTGTATTTCCATAAAGAGGACGTGATTTTGTGTGTGCTGCCACTGTTTCATATTTACTCGCTTAACTCGGTGTTGCTCTGCGGGTTACGAGTCGGAGCGGCGATTCTGATCATGCAGAAATTTGAGATTATTACGTTAATGGAACTTGTGGATAAATATAAGGTGACAATTGCACCGTTTGTTCCTCCGATCGTTTTGGCGATCGCGAAGAGTCCGGTGGTCGGAAATTATGATCTGTCGTCGATAAGGACGGTGATGTCAGGTGCGGCACCCATGGGGAAGGAGCTTGAAGATACCGTCAGAGCTATGCTTCCTAATGCCAAACTTGGACAGGTATTTTCACCAATCAATTAGCTATTTAGCGATTTTAATATTATTACGCGAGTATATATAATTGTTTATGATTTTCATATGTTATCAGATTTCGTTATATTTGGGACCATTAAAAACCCTCTAATATGACCACCATGATGTGTTATGCTTTGAGTGGTGTGTGAAAAATATAGAATCTATTTTAAAGAAAGACCAAACCACTCAAAGCATGACACATCATGATATTTTTTAAATTCGGGTTAAAATTTCTGGTTAGATAGTATTTTTCTTACCAAAAATAATGGATAGTAGAAAATCCTGAATTCCGTCCCCTCACAGTGTATGCGCAGTGTATGCGCGTACTTTCTCTCAGGACGAGATTCGTCCACTATTATTACAGAGTATATATATAATTATTTTTAAAAATTAGAATTGGAGCCATCTACCTATTGAGCTAAATTTATAATTATTTTACTATTAACTTCAAAACATTAATTATCCAAAAAAAAAAAAAAAAAAACTTCAAAACATTAAAAAAGGAAAAAAAAAGCAATTTTTTTCATTAATTTCTAATTTTCCATTATCATGTTAGCATAAATAAACTTATCTACATGTTTACTATTTTTTTTTTTCTCAAAATAATATAGGTTCTATATATGGAGGAAATTTCTCCTTTAAGTTACCTAATTGACCTTCAATTTTTTTTTTATTTTAAAAGTAAATTACATAATTGTTATTTAAGTGGGCAAACTAGCTACTTAATTACTCATGTTGGTAAAAAAACTTGCCACTAGCGAAGAAATTAATATAATTTCTTAAATTGGTAATTTTGAGTATACGTATAGGGGTATGGAATGACAGAGGCAGGACCAGTATTGTCAATGTGTTTAGCATTTGCAAAGGAACCGTTCGGTATAAAATCAGGATCATGTGGGACCGTGGTCCGGAATGCTGATATGAAGATTGTGGACCCTGATACGGGTTCTTCGCTTCCTCGAAATCAAGCCGGAGAGATTTGCATTAGAGGTAGCCAGATCATGAAAGGTACACATTCTCAAATCTTTTTTTTTTTTTTCCTGTCAATAATTTTCCTAATTTATGTAGTGTGTGATTATTGCCACTGGATTCATAATTAATTTCCAACCAAAAAATCTGGGAGGAAAACATGACAGAGGTATACCAGGGACCATGTATGTCCCGTGACAATCTTTGTAACCTTGGTGGGCACCGACTAGGTACCTTTCCCCCTGTTTAAAGGGGATGTTTGAGGTTAGAATCTCTACTCTTTTTTGTCAAAAATTTATTGGGGGACCTTTTTAAGGTAAGAGGTAAGGTTATATATATATATATATAGGGGTACCTGACTTTAACTAAAGTCTGCTAAGAATAGAAGTCCTTGGATTGGAATCTTGAGATGAATCATCCATTAAGTGAATGAGAATCTAAAGGCTTGTGTTCTTAGCTGACTTTAGTTAAAGTCAGGTACTCTTGACTAGAAAACTTATATATATATATATATATATATATATATATATATATATATATATATCAGAAATTCTATGATCAGGCCAGCTTGATTATAGAAAAAATAAGGTTACCCCATTTAGGGGGTGATGCAGGATACAGTTCCACATTTCGACCGTTGGATTTTCTATTCAGGCAGTGTTTGTCATGTCTGCAAAAAATCACAATGATCCGACGATTGGTTTATGAGAAAACTGACTTGGAAAAAAACTGGAATTTAAATAATAAAAAAATGACAGTTTTTTCCAGTTTTTTTCCAAGTCAGTTTTCTCAGAAACCAACCGTCAAATCACTGTAATTTTTTGTAGGCATGACAAGCACTGCCTGAATAGAAAATCCAACGGTTGAAATGTGGAACTGTGTCCTGCATCACCCCCTAAATGGAGTGACCGTATTTTTTCTATAATCAGGCTGGCCTGATCATAGAATTTCTGATATATATATAACTTAATACAAAACGGTTAGTAATTAACTTAGAGTAAAATTTAATTTTATAGTCTACAAGTAAAATAATAAAAAAAAATGAACTTATCAAATAGTAATTAAATGAAAATCAATCACACTTATCTTCAACTAACCAGATTTTCATATTTGTCCGACTTTTTTTATTGGACAGGTTATCTAAACGATGCGGAGGCCACAGAGAGAACCATAGACAGGGAAGGATGGTTGCACACTGGTGATATTGGATACATAGACGATGATGATGAGATATTCATTGTGGACAGATTAAAGGAATTAATCAAATATAAAGGGTTCCAAGTCGCCCCTGCCGAGCTTGAAGCAATGTTGATTGCCCATCCCAACATATCCGATGCTGCTGTTGTACCGTAAGTTAATTTTAGTAAAATATATATATCATTGTAATATTATTTGTTATATCATAGGATTCTGAATTTAATTTATGTCTTCAATTCGGAATCTAATTAATGTGATTATTGTTAATTTGTTTCAGCATGAGAGATGATTCTGCAGGAGAGGTTCCTGTTGCGTTTGTCATCAGATCAAACGGTTCGAAAATCACTGAGGATGAAATCAAGCTATATATTTCAAAACAGGTAAATTTCAAGTATAAATAAAAGTCTACTACTATATTATAAACCAAGTCCTCCCTTATTAGGCTGAGGTCTCATTTTTTTCAATATTATTTCAAAATTTATGGTTGATTTCGTTCATCCTAGGGAGTAATCTTGAACCGAAAAAAAGAAAAGAAAATTGACACATTTGTGGTGGTGTTGCAGGTGGTGTTTTATAAGAGAATTAGCCGGGTCTTTTTTACCGACACAATTCCCAAAGCTCCAACTGGTAAAATCCTGAGAAAAGACCTAAGAGCAAAGCTGGCAGCTGGTTTGCCCAATTAGTTCTAAATTACCCCTCAAGAGGTAAATGATGAGCATAATTAATTATTTTACAATGGTCATTTCTCATGCCTTTGTATATATTGGATATGTTGCTCCTTAATTGGGGGACTCAAGGAGAGAGAGAGAGAGAGAGAGAGAGAGAGAGAGAGAGAGAGAGAGAGAGAAGTGCTGTGCTTTGTATGAATTTATGTATGTATATTAATTTATGAACAACTCAAAATGCTGTAGAACATGTTTA
The DNA here is from genome assembly GCA_017140935.1 of Hamamelis virginiana. Taxonomy (NCBI): domain Eukaryota; kingdom Viridiplantae; phylum Streptophyta; class Magnoliopsida; order Saxifragales; family Hamamelidaceae; genus Hamamelis; species Hamamelis virginiana. The sequence goes on along the minus strand of JAESVK010000323.1, from coordinate 16,174 downwards.
AAGTTCCATGGAATTGTAACTCAAAACAATTGATCTGGTTTAATTTGGGTTTTTGGGTTGCTTTCTAGTCCGCAAGATAAAAACTAACAAGACTTGAGGCAATGTACATTTGATCATGTATTTCAAATTACATCGAGTTTTTTTTTTTTTTTTTTTTAACTTGACATTTAAAAAAAATATACAGGACAGTCCAAATTTTTTTTTGGAAGAATGGCTATCTGACTGAGTCAAAGTTGAGCAGTTGATTACTTGATTCATGCTCACTCCAATGATCACAACCTGTACGGTCAATTCCACTGTGACTTTTCTCACTTCCCACCTCCCACTTGTCTTTGCTTCTTATATTCTCCCACTTGTCTTTGCTTCTTATATTAGTATAGATATATGTGGGAGTGAAAGACATGCCAGTAGCAATCAATAACCATCATAATATATATAATAATAATATATATAGAGTAGGCGAGAAGCTCACTAGCTGTAAAGGCTATATAGCTAAAAATATAGCGTCGGCCGGTAAAAAAAAACCAAAAAAAAAAAAAAAAAAAACACAGAGAGAAGAAGACATGGAAACAAAAGAAATGTTAATAGCAATCAATTCCACCGCATGAAAACAATGGTGCTACCAAGAAAAGGAAACGATGCTATGAGATGAAAGATCTCAACTCCACCACATAGAAACCATGTTGCTGCCAAGATATGGCAAACATATTGTTGGGAGATGAAAGAGAGCCAGACCACTACTGAAGACATCGACTCCTTTGACAACCGCCTCTACATTCTTAGAACTGCCATGCATCCTACTGAAGCTTTTCTATTTTTTCTTCTCTTATCAAAATATTGACAGAGATGGGCAGCAGGAAAGAGGAGTGGGAGGTGGGAAGTGAGAAAAGTCATAGTGGAATTGACCGTATAAGTGGGTGATCATTGGAGCGAGTATAAACCGAATCAGTGGTTTTTGAAATAACAAATGAACCACTGTTTGAAACAGGGGTCTGTAGTTTTGACTAGACAGAGGGCCATTCTCTAAAATATTTTTTTTTTGGAGAAGGCCACTCTTCTATATATATTTTTTTAAAAGCCAATTTAAAAAAAAACTCAATTACATCACTATGATTGACTATTAGAGCATCTCCAATGCAAAAGCCAAATTTGGCATCCCAAAAAGCACTAGTTGATGACAAATTCTAAGCTCATTTGGCACTTTGGGATGCCAAATTTGGCTTTTTGGCATCAAGGAATGCCAAAAAAGTCAAATTTGGCATTCCTTGAT
>JAESVK010000323.1:0-14804 GCA_017140935.1 Hamamelis virginiana | reverse complement strand
ATCAAGGAATGCCAAATTTGACTTTTTTGGCATTCCTTGATGCCAAAAAGCCAAATTTGGCATCCCAAAGTGCCAAATGGGCTTAGAATTTGGCATCAACTAGTGCTTTTTGGGATGCCAAATTTGGCTTTTGCATTGGAGATGCTCTTAGGACATACAATTAATTAACATCTTCTCACAAGTTAACACTTTCATTTTTTAAATGAACCCCAACAGCCATTTCATTGTTGAGGAGTACATATATGAAGGTTCAAAGCTCATTTATTAGAACTAAGTAGTTCACCTACTTTATTATAATGATTATTTAGTGCAATTGCTTTCTCTAGCTTTCAATTTCTCATTATTAGTTGAGCAGATATTAGCGCGAGATCTTATTTGTAATATCAGCTCTAGAACTCCAGAAGTAGCAATTATAATTAAACCAGTTTCATCTCGTTCATTTCTCTTGTTGATAGAAGGGTACTACTTCATGCACCCTCCTTTTCATCTATATTTTCCTACCATCATCACATGAATCAATGACCTTTATAATATTGAAAAAATAAAAATATTATATTTATTGATATGAACCGCATATCAAATACCAACTAAAGTGGGTGAAGGAATGAATTAATCAAATTACGCAATTACTCTTAATATGCCAATGGGATATTGGCTTAATAGAATGTACCATCATTTTTACAATAGATAGTTTGGATTTGAGCACATAAAAGAATATTAAGACCCATTTATTAGTATAAAGGGTGTTGGAATAAAAAGTAGATTTCTATCATTTGGAAAAAAAAAAAAAAATAGAATGACTCCCCATACATCAAGTGGGTAACCTGGTTTCCCACCAAAAGAGAAGAGCTATTATGGGTTGGGCCCAGTGCTGGAAGTGTTTTTTCTTATGCCTAGCCCATACTGAACTAGGGTACAGAGTCTTAAGGCCCAAAGCAACTCTTGGAAGTGATTGTTAACGTTGGGCCAAGTTCTCTCCAAATGGTTCGGAAAACATTGACGAGGTCCTAATAAACCCAAACCATCTCAAATATTGGACCGGTTGGTTCGGGTCAGTAATGGTCACCATCAATTAAAAATTTAAAAGGCACAGAAAAGTCCAAGACCAATTTAGGTTTGGCCCATTTGACATAAACCTAAGTCCGGCGTACCGTTCTGCCAGGGCTAGTAAATCCAAACCCAGCCCTTCCAGAATTCCATCACATTTTTCCCAACATTCGGGAACCCATGTTCGTATGCTTGAAAGAGATGCTATACCAACTCTCCTTGTAGATTGTTGGCTTTGAGTGTGAATTTTAAAAGTCAAGTGAACTATTAGAGAGAGAGAGAGAGAGAGAGAGAGAGGGAAGGTGATTGTATGGAATTAAGTAGTACAAGTAATTCAATCAACATGATGGTAGGATGTTATACACTTAAGCCCGAGCATCTCCAACCACGACTAGCCATTTTGGTGAGTTAATTGATCAAATAATATTTTGTCTCCTCACTTTGGCTAGCCAAAATGCTATCCACTCCAACCAAACAAACCATTTTAGCTAGGCAAAAAAGTTTTACTATTTTTTTAGGATTCAAAGTACATTTTAAAGAGAAGCATTTTGGGAGAATTGGTGAGGTTGCAAAAATGCCTATCATCTCTCTCCTTGTTAGATTTGTCTAGCCATTTGGTACACTTAACCATTTTTTATGGTTTGGCGAGACATTTTGGCTAATATCCTCATTTGGCTAACGTGGTTGGAGAAGTTTTAAACTCCATTTCTATTAGTTTTTTCTAAAATTACTTTTACAGAACTATCTCAACATATCTCTTTATAGTTATATTTAAAATCATCTTTTTACATATTGAAATTTTCATACTAGTTAGAATTGATTGTGGCAAGAGTTGAGACCTCCTATTTTTTACCACAATCACTTTTTGTATAAAAATTTTCTCAACCATCTTATCATCTTTCAAGTTGTCTAGAAGTGATCGACTATCACCCCATCTCTTATATCAAGTGAAATTTTGAGTTCCAAACATAATTTTAAGAAAAACTAATGCAAACATGTCCCTAGATTAGCTTAATTTACTTAATTAAAATCATTTTTAGAGTTCTTTTTTATTTTTTTTTGGTCACATGGTATACATCAGTAAGGGTAAGTTGTTAGTCAATTAACAGATGTGGTGACACTACAATGTTGAAATTATGGGGCGCGTGGGGATACAAGTCCACTACTTAAGTAAACCACCACAAATTTACTAAATGCGAGAATCGAACCTATGACCTCTTAGATGAAAGAATCATGAGCCGTAACCAACTGGGCTAACCCCAATTTTAAAGTTCAAAATGATACTTTATCTAAAGAGAGAGAGTGATAATTAATCACTTTTCAATGACTTTATAAGTGATAGGATGTCCAGTCAAATAATTTCTACCAAAATAATAATTTCTAGTATGAAAATTTTAATATATAAAGAGATAGTTTGAATATAATTTTAGAAAACATAATGTTTTAAAATAATATCGGGCAAAACTTAATGAAATTGGACTCTTGGTGGACATGAATAATCAATTATATTATTAATTAAATAGGTAAATTGTGTGGGTGTGCGTGTTTGTGTATATAATTGTATATATGTTATATGTGCAGCAAAGGACAATACAAAGCAAAGCATTAAGGTAGGGTCTCTGGACATTCCTTTCTCTGCGAAACCGCATAAAAGCAGAAAATTGTTTAAGCCACACGTCCCAGGAGATAAGATATGAAGTCACGTACAAATCTTAAATATTTCACATGCTAATTAGTACAACTGTACGACTAAGACCCCTCAAAAGCATGCCTAAACGACACAATAACATCATAATCAATCTCCTTCATCTCAACTCAGAGAGAGAGATAGAGAATCTAGTGAGCGAGTTGCTCGTAACCGATCCTCACATATCCAAATGCTTCTAATTTTATCATGGCCAAAAGTTTTGATGGAGGACACCCATTCACATGACCTTTTTATGTCATTAATTCATAGGTAATTATAAAAAAAAGTAAATAAATTATTGCTTATTTTCGTAAATTCACATTAATCGAGCCGTCAGTTTTTGAACAGAAAAAATTTGGGATATTTTCAAGAAATAAAATGTTATAATTTTTCACTTTTGACATATTTCCAAAACTGACTGTTGGATCACTGTGAATTTTGACGAACATGAAATTCATAATTAAATAATCTAATCCAATGATCAGTTTTTAAAAAATGTAGGGCCGAATGTATATCATAGATGATTTGATTATGAATTTCATGTTCGCCAAAAGTTACAGTGATCAACCGGTCAGTTTTGGAAATATGTTAAATTGAAAATTTGTGACATTTTATCAAAAGCTGGAGGAGTGGTTATGAAATTTCATAAACCATTAATTTTAAGCACCTGAAATGACATAAAGATGTCATTTGAATGTGTCCCCTACATTTACTCTCCTCACCGTTTGATGATACAATGCATTTGGATATGTGATAGTCGCTTATGAGTGACTCGCTCACTATCTATATCCACTCTATATATGTATATATCTATATACTTAAGTGATCCAGTAAGAAAGTTTTTACCTATCTTATATATTGTTAGCCCACGCCTACCAGAAGCCATAGAATGGATATTTTGAAAAATTGACCGTTGGATTAGACAATATTCTTATGAATATCATGTGTGCAAAAAATTATAATGATCCAACAATTGATTTTTCAAAATATTCATCATAATAAAAGTGAGCTAACGGTAAGATAAGTAAGGATGTCCTTACAAGATTGAGACTATATATAACACGTACACACACATGTCTGGAATGCTAAGGTCAGGAGCCTGTGATGCAAGTTGATCTCATTAGGAATTACTATCTTGTAAAACATATTTTAAAAAACTAACCCTGGATTAGATACCTCTCTTATGTATGTAACACCTGCCAAAAATCATAGTGATCAAACAGTTGATTTTTGAAAAATGTCATTATAAAAAATTATGAATTTTTTATTTTTTAAAATGTCATAATTTTTTTTAGGGTAATTTGGCTGGAATCTCACATTAGAACAATTTGATGGCAAAAGTCCTTTAAAAATATGTTCTTTGTGAAAAGTCCTTTTGTCATTATTTGGACAAAATTATCCCTACTTTCATTTTTTATTTTTTTTATTTTCCATGGGTTAACTGAGCTTAAATAAACAAAAGCTCATATGCAATATTTTTACTGCCAGAGGAGAGAGAGAGAGAGATAGAGAGAGAGAGAGAGAGGGGGGAAAAAGAAGAAGAAGAAGAGAGAGGAGATCATGATCACTGATCCGTGATTTTGCAGATTGTGATTCGCCCCTGTTCCACCGTGATTTTTGCAGATCCGATTCGTGAGTTGCAGATCTTTTTCTTCGTGATTCTCTACTGATCCGTCGTGATTTTGCAGTGCCAATCTGCCACTGATCCACTAGTGATTTTTCATTGATCCACTTGTTCACGCTAAAAAATGTCGGCCAATTAGAATTGGACATTGGCATTTAATTGGGGTTTATTAGATAAATCAAGTTAACAGATCTGGTTGGACACGTGACAAGATTCTAATAGAAGTCTAAGTTAATTAGAGACCAAGTCAAATTAAGAGATAGCAATGGGACATGTGGCAAGTTATTAGAGGAAGTTAATTGTGAGGTGGTTACATTAGAAATAATTGTTGAGAAGTTTTAGCCATGATAGAAGACTACACATGGGAGCCTCAAAGCCACGTTTCTGCTGGGAGGATCATAGAGCAGCCACAATCAAAGAATGAAGGAGAATTGAACACATGGCAAGACCGGAGTGGATAAAGGTCAAATTAAATCAAAGGATTAATAGATAATTTAAACGGACACGTGGCAAGCTACAGCTGAAGAGGAAGTTATATGAGAGAAACCATGTTCTACCCACGTAGAGAGGAGTTGGCCACATTCAAGAGAGATGGCTGCATAATGGGATCATGGGGAAGGCCATGATCAGGCAGGGAAGTTACTCAATGGCAGTTGAAAGACCGTGGAGCTATAAAATGAAGATGAAATGCAACGTTTCAACCATACAACAACTTTAACAATCAACTACAAGCATCATGCCTTGCAATTTTTAGCTTTCTTCTTTAAGTTTCCAATTCCATTTTCGATTCTAGCATTGTATTTGGCCATTTTCAATTCAGCATCTTTCCTTTCAAGCATTCAAGCATTCAGTTATGGATTCCTCAATCTCGGTGAGCATATCTTTTGTAAATACGTTATTTCCTTTAATATATGCAATGCAATTACTTTTCAATTTAATTTCAATCCATGTTTCTTTCTCATTCAACATTGTTGATTTCTTGTTCTGAGCATTCAATTTCGAGACCCATAGGAAGTAGAACTCCCGACTTCCGTCAATCGCCTGATCGTAAAAACAGCGACCTTCTAGGCCTTGAGATCCCCGGTCTTAAGTTTCTGCTGCCTAGATAGGTGCTTGGGGTAGTGGTCAAACGATCTCTGGACTTTGATTAGTTCTGGCACGCCCGCGCACACGCACATCACGTGACGAGAGATTTTTAGCCGAACACCACTAATCTACCGTGAGTTATAAAGACTACCATAAAGATTCAGCTTGAAAAGTGCAGCGATTGTAGAGATTGGAGCTCAAACGCACCTTTCTCCAACTCCGGCTCCGACAACGAGCAATCTACAGTTTCAGCAAAGCCATTGAAGACCTCTCTCTTCCGATCTCTCTGTAGTTTCTCTCTCTAACCTAACCATGAGAACTCGCGGCACAAGCAGCGACGTTGAAGTAAGCTTTGCAAAGCTCCAAGGTGAAGACCCTTAGTACTATATGCAAACCAACTCCGTCATCCTCGCTCGTAAAGCAAGAAATCAACCATTGAAGTTGATCTTAATTTCCAACTTCTGAGGTAAAATCACGATCAATACAACTCACAGTTCCCCGTGGATAAGATTTCCGATCATATTTCCTTGCTTCTTTTTCTAGACCTACAATAGCCACCAACGTTAATGGTGATATTCGACGCCTATTAACAGTGAAAAATAGATCTGCAAGAGAGAGAAACATGCAGAGTTGAATAACACCATAAACGCTGTCGTCGATCTAGGACTGAGTGCTTAGTCCGGTGCTGTTGCTTCTCTGAACTGCATTCCGATCATGCGGTGAGTGTGATAATACTAGTGTGTGCATTTATTTTTTTTTTTTTTTTTTTTTTTTGTGTTGATATCACCACAGTGAAAATAGGAGTGAGTTCATTCTTCTTCTTGTTCTTGAATTCACGGGAGAGAGAGAGAGAGAAAGAAAGTGTATTCATGAGAGAGAGTGAAAAAAATGGTGGAAAATTGTCAAAATAAAATTTATACCACTGAGTTTGGGTTTTCATTGAATTTGGGGAGAAAATTGATTGAGTTTAGTTTTTTGCTAAGTTTGAAAAATCCTACGTAAGCTCAGTTTAATGCAAAAATTCTTCTTAAAAACACAGTGAAAATTGGAAAATTGGATTTTTACAACTAAATTTGGGTTTCACTGAGTTTGGGAGGAAAATTGAGTGAGTTTGTGTTTTCACTGTCAAGAAAAAGGGATTGGAAACACAAAAAAATAGTGTGAAAACCCAAAAAAATGCAGTGAAAATACAGAAAACACATAAAAGAAAGTGAAAACACTAAAAATAACACAGTAAAAGTACTCAAAATGGAGAGAGAGACTGCAAAAAAAAATTTGCACTAAATTAAAAAAGGACAGTAAAACTACGAAAAAAACTCGGTGAAAATACAAAAGAAAAAAAAATCACACAATGAAAACACTGAGGCAATAAAAATAGACAGTGAAAATCTACTTAAGGACATTGAAAGTATGAGGTCAGTGAAAACACACCCATTTAGGGAGGACAGTGAAAATACACCCAAGGGTAGTTTCTCCATTTTGAAAAATATTTTTAAAAAATTGGGACTTTTCACATGAAACAATTCTTAAATAGGACCGACCTCTTGAAGAAGAAATATTAGGATGACTTTTGACATTAAACTTTTTTTTTTAAGCAGAACCTCTCACTAATTTTTCAATTTTTTTATCGTCTGTTTAATTTCAGAAACAAACCGTTGATCAATGGAAGTTTTGATATACATGATATATATAAGAAGTGTATCTAATCCAAATGCACATGATGTTAGCATTCCGACCTATGCATGTCTTTACACGTACATCGATCCAAGAGTTTATGGGTAGAGAGAGATAGAGAGAGGTAAAAGAGGATGTCTCCTTCCCCACTTAAAGAACCTGAGTGGCGACACCTCAGCTTCCAATAGTTGACGTGTCAACTTCTAGGGTCAACTTGTGATGCCCCTTTGTCTGCCACCTAATGTAATATAAACCCTACTTTCCATTTTCACGCAAAGCGTCCTTTCCAACATGTCTTTGTCCTTATCCTAAGTTTTTAGAAATTAAAAGTGACTCCACAAACTCCCTTCATAACATGAACAGAACTAAAAACTAAAACGTGGTCCGACCTTCCCAACACCCCCACTCTTCTTTCCTTGTTTCCTTTTTCCAAGTAAACGCCAAATATACAGCTTGTTCGAAAACATATCTGCTCTATTACTATTACTCTATTACTCTAAGAGAGAGAAAGAGAGAGCGATGCCTAACAAAGATAATTATTCCTTGTTTACTTTCTCATAATGAAACTTCTCTGATATGCTTATACATATCCTAACATTTTAAAATAAACTTCTCTCTTTTAAGCACACCGAACTACTTTGCTGGTAGAAACTAAAGCTCATTGATGACAACCACATCTTACAAATCACATCCTCAAACCCTAACACCCCCCAAATTAATTCCTCTTTCTCGATCTTCCAATTCACAAACATCCCACCCCAGAAAACAAAAAATTAGAAGCAAGTTGAGAAACGGGGAGAGAGAAAATAGAGTTAATAAAAGTTTATTGGACAATGAACTTTTCACTGAACCGCGCACATTATGCAATGAACTTTTGATATGCACAGTGAACTTTCAGATTTCAACACTGAATTTGGAAACAAGAAAGATGATAAATATATACCATTTATGGTGGCAGACCTGAACAAAAATGCAATCCACAAAAATGGATCCGTATAACCAACAAAGCCTGCATCGTTGATACGGAAGGTTCACTAAAGGTGAACTTTCACTACCACTGAACTTTCGCCATCCCACCAAACACCTCTCTCTTCGTCTCGTCTTTCTCTCGATCTATGTGCTCAAAATGCAGTGGTTTAGCCGTTCTTTTCAACATACAAAATTTTGACCACTTGTGTAAACCAAAGTTCACTACACACAAAGTCACAAACCTTCATTTTTCTACAATCGAACCAACAGTGAAGGTAATTAAGAGAAAAAAAGAGAGAGAAGATTCGAGGGAGAGAAAAGTGTGTGGGTTAGGGAACAACAAAAAGAATATGAAGATTAAAAAAAGCAACAACAAAATGGATTTGGCTAGCTAAACCTTGAAGAAAGAGAAAGAATAAGAAAAGAAAAAAAAGATATTAAACTGATGTCTAGTCCATTTGTAGCTACTGTACAAATTAGGAAAAGTCTTCACAGGTGCTGAGGAAGGCTCAACTTCTGCCACGACTTCAATGACAGTTGTCGGCGACGTTGCTGCCATTGACGGCGAGCTGCAAATAGAGAGAGATATAGCCTTCATTTCAAACATCTATAATATCCATGGCTTTAACTTCATTTCAAATTATGGACTTAATTTATCCCCTTAATTAATCTTTTTTTTTTCTTTTAACTTATAAATCCTTAACATTTATTACACTTTATAATTTGTAAAATTTTATTTTTATATTAATAGTTTAGTCCACACTATTTAGAATTTCTGGGTCCGCCCTGGACTGATAATTAAGATTCTGTGTTTTGTTTCCAAGCTAAGAGGTTGGAAATTAGGGACTGTTTGGATCTCAATTAAGGAGTTATTCCATTTGTGTGGATGGTGGATGGAGCGCTTTTGCATGAGAATTGAGAAGTGCATGCCACAAGTATTTGGGCCTGGCCTCCATACAATACAATAGACATTATCCACATTCAATAATTTAGAAGTACGAGAATCAAATTGAGCCCCATCTTTAATTGGTAGGGTATCCTTGCAGCCAAACACACCTTTAACTTTGTTTATGTGAACAAAATTGAAACAGATAAAAAGCGCAGAAAGTGCTGGCAAAAAGTGGCTTCAAACGGGACCCCTACACTCTAAATTCGTGGAAGCCAAACATAACAGAAAAGGAGCAAAAAAACAAGGCACAGAGGTGAGCTTCAACATCAGAGGATTGATTGGCACACTTAGCCACTTGAAGAGATGAGGTATATTAGTATATATCTAGCTATATTATATCAACTTTAAGGGGATGGATCCTGGGATGAGCTGTTAATCTGAATGTTATAGGATCGAAATTTGATAGCCTTTTGGCGTTAGGCCACGAGAAAATTATTTTTTGTGAATTCCCTAACTCTGATGTACGTGGAAGGTCTATTTGTCTTTGACCAAATCGAAAATGGGACTTGATGGAAAAAGAAAAGAGGGTATTATATCGTTTGAGCTTCTCCATGTCACAAGTCACCACAACCATATTTACAACTCTTCCAATAAAGAACGTACTAGAGAGAGAGAGAGAGAGAGAGAGAGAGATGGGAAGTGGTTGGATATAGATGAAGTAATAAGAGGAGTAGGAGGAGGAACAGATGAAGAAGGATATTGATGACCTGAACACAGTAGAGGTCATTATCCACGTGTAAGCAGAAAAGAGAGGCAAGAGTCGTCACTCTGAGCTCTTCCATGACCCCATACATGTTTATAAAATCCGACAAAACACAAACATGTCCACTACCCTTCCCCCATCTCGGTTTCTTCGTCGGCTAGGCAAAACCGGAGGCTCCCCCCCTCCCCCTCATCATCACTCCCTCCCATGTGAGTCTCTCTCTTTCCTCTCTCTCTCTCTCAAGTCTGAATATTATATACACACATACATGTTTAATGTTTTTGTTGAATATAACAATACGACTGAAATGGGTTGTGTCCAATAAGCTCATAAGAAGGAAAGCACAAGGAAAATTCACTTGATGAAGATTACATGAACCTAGAGTCTTTTTTTCAGTTTGTTATATAAGTACAAAGAATTAAAGACATACCATATATGCATGTAGTAATTGACTCATTGGGCGGCCGTTATAATATTGTTTTAGAATTAAGGAATTAATGTTCCTAGCGCTCTCTCTCTCTCTCTATATATATACACACACCTTGGAATCTTGGACTACTTAGCTACTATTTATACATACAATTACCAGTTTGCAGTTTCCCGGATTGTGTTTGTGTCTCTGATTCACAGACAGGACTTACCGCATTTATAGCAGACCTGCAAGATTATGATCCCACAATTATCATGTAACATTATTATTATGCTAATGAATTAAGGAAGCCCATTCCCTTCTATGGATTATTATTATAGTGCCTGTTATTAGAGAACATATATAGTGGATTTAATTTGTCTGCTTTTTGTACTATTTTAAAACACATCCCCATGTGCTTTGCTCAGTTGTATATCTTTGATAGTAATGGGTCAACTAATTTTGAAAATTAAGAGAGAGAGAGAGAGAGAGAGAGAGAGAGAGAGAGAGAGAGATGGGGTGTGATTTAAGATAAACGACTTAACCCTTGGATGGCATACATGTAGAAAATAATGGACCACTTGGGGACCGTAAATATATGGACGATATATAATAACCATCTGTTCTCTCCATTTCCCGAAACTTTTTCCCAGATTCTTGCCATTCTGGTTACCACCGATCCAGGTGATAGATGGCATGGTAATTAGGATGTGTTCTGTACCTGTGTACCATGAAGATTAATTGGGCAGCTATATTATTTCTAGCTAGCTTCCAAGGACCATAAATTATGTTAGCAATTATATATGCATGTATTTATACAATTGAGAAATGATAGGCTGTTCCGCGTGTGCATTGATGTCGATCATCCTCAATTATCCAAACCATTCATACATGTATATCATGTTTGTGCATGATGATCGACTGATTTAAAAAATGAATACTTGACAATTAGATCGACCGGCATGAGATAATAGTAGTAGAGTGCATTTAGCAGTGACATTCTGTCATTAATTTCTAAAATTAATGATAGTCCATCTTCAAACACCAAAATTGATGGTGAGATATATCAAGAATAATAGTGAAGCCCATATTAATAAATTGTAGATATGACGAAAAGCTACGACAGACTATCACCTGTTTTTTTTTTTTTTTTTTTTCAACAGTGTTATATTCTCGATCATTATTATGATTATAAAAATCTCATATTAGACAGGTCGGTCTGGACTTTGAATTGAACTAGGATTAGGTTTACAAAGGTGCATATTATACTGTTAATCCACCAATATATGTGCGCCATAAAGGTTCACTTTTAATAGAGCTACTACACAGAAAAATAATATGGTGGTTGAGTTCAGTGCACCATAGGACAACTCTGCGTAAAATGTAAAAGGTCTATTATCATATTGCTTGTTTAGACTAGTCAAGATGGTTTACTTTGTGACCATTTAATACTTAAATTGGGAACTTGATTACTTAGATCTCAGCGCCTATTTCTCCTTGATGATAAAGGAGAGAGAGAGAGAGAGAGAGAGAGAGAGAGTGGAACTTCAAAACAATGTATGATTGGACCCATGAATAGATTGGTAAATTTGATGGATTTTACGACACATTGAAGACAAAGAAAATAAAAAATAAATAAAAAGATATGGGAATTTTATTTAATTGTTTTTCTTTGGGAGTTTAGTGTATAATGCCATGGAATTTTTCTATGGACCGACAAGGGGGCTCGAATGCTGCCATTAACGGAGGCGACAACCCTTCGATTCTCTACTGATCTTTGCAGGTGTCTGTATCTATCTCCTCTCTCTCTCTCTCTCTCTCTCTCTCTCTCTCTCTCTCTCATGCACTCACTCACTCACAAGGCCATTTCTTTTTCTTTATATTGATTGTTGCAGGAACAGTAAACAATTGCACCTATTATAATGCATGGAAGCCCTCTCTTCCTCCTCCATATCTATCTCATCTCATCTCCACTCTTTTTTTGTTTTCACATAGACTACTTTGATCTCTCCCTCTCTCTCTCTCTCTCTCTCTCTCACTCTCATACACAAACATACATTTCAAGTAAATCTCTCCTCCAACCTACCTACCACTCCAATATAATTTTCTTATAAGTAACTACAAACCCTTGATTTAAATCATTAGCAAACTAGCTAACGTACGTACTTCTTCTTTCTCGCTCTCTCTCTCTCTCTCTCTCTCTCTCTTTCTCTCTCTCTCTAACCATGAACTTTGAACCAAATACATCTCTTCATCTGAGTCTCCCAAGCAACGAACCCAACCTAGAACTTGTCCTCCAACGATCATCTTCTTCATCCTCATCACCACTAAGTCCAATCGAACCTCGAGTTTTCTCATGTAACTATTGCCAAAGAAAGTTTTACAGTTCACAAGCCCTTGGAGGTCATCAAAATGCTCACAAACTCGAGCGTACTTTAGCCAAGAAAAGCAAAGAGCTATATTCATCTGTCCGTCCTCATGGAGGATCCAATAATCAACGGTCCGGGTCAACCAACACAGGCAGTAGGTTCAGTGACGATATGGGCTATGGGAGGAGAGAGATGAATTATGGTTCGAGAGAAGGGGTCGTCGGTCCTTGGCCTAAAGGTACTTATAGGGCTGAAAATGTTCAAGAGGAGTTGAGTCAGCTTGATTTGTCTCTAAGGCTTTGAATCATAATTTTCTATGAGATGTAATGATATTCATTTTTAATGTTTGATTTTCATCATGAATTAGTATTTGAATTACAAAAATTAAGGTTGATTAGAGTGCTGTTATTAACAGTAGAATTGAAATCAGGTATATATTCGATCTCGATCAGCATTTTGTCAACTGCATTATATTCTGTTGATTATCATAATAGGAAGGAGGAATAAGAGAGGCTAAAGAGCTAACTACAAGACATTAATAATTGATAGCCGTAGTCCGTAGACCATCAGTCATTACTTCATTTTATTCAATTTCGGGCAAATTTGTCATTGTCCACCTCTTTGTACTGGACTCTCCACTAGAAACTCAATGCAGAGTGAGCTAGCTAGCTAGGCATCAATGGGGATGGCACATCATGTGGCGAATGAACAATTTTCACTAATTCAATCTTCCTACAATAAAAAACATGTGATGTACAATCCCTCGTGCCGTGTCGAAGGATTTTGTTTTTGTTTTTGTCTTTTTAATGTTTTTCTTTCCCAAGAAAGATCTTTATCCTTGCCACCATTTCATCATTACAAGCTCGGTATGTTCTCAGTTTGTAAATTAATGGTAGTAGAGGAGTAGAAAACCTCTATCATCATTTTCTGTACCATCTCGTAAAAATCCATCTTGAAAAACCAATCATGAATGTTTTTTAAAGGATGGATTTTTCAAGATAAATTTTTGTAAGAGCGGATAGGAAATATATACAGACAGGAGACAGGATCAATCCACTCGTAGTGGCTGGATAGAAGTAATCGGTAAATAAAAAACCCAAGTAAATGTCATATGAGATGGTCCATGACATGCAATGGGTAAAAATTAAATTTCAATAAAAATAACAGCATGTACTCAACAATAAAGAATTGAATTACTCTAAATGCTTTTAATCCTAAACCTAAAACCAAAGAGATAGATAGTCATGGTCTACTTCTGTTTACATCACGGCTTTCTTCGCAGTTATGTACTGTAGGGGCTTTAATTTGATTCTCCCACAGTACTTGTGTGTGCACACACATAAAAGCACTTCCATGAGTGGCTTCCACCCACAAAAAAAAAAAAAAAAAAAAAAAAAAAAAAAATCTCAAATGACACTTGTGAACTAATAAGTGTTTCCTACATTTATTTTATGCTTGTGTAATATACATAACACTTGTGTAAAATATATATATATATATATATATATATATATATATATATATATATATGGGACAGGTTCCCTTGACACATATTTTTACTCCTAATTTGACACACGGTTTGCAAAACTCAGCGTGGGGTGAGTATTTTGAAAAACTGACTGTTGTATTAGATATTCTATTTATATATATCATATATACAAAAAATCTCATCGATCCAACGGCTACTTTTTAAAAAATATCACAGTTTTAAAATAAACTGTAAAAAACTATATGAAACTGTCACAGTCAGTTTTTTGAAAAACCAACCATTGGATCAATGTGATTTTTGGCATACGTAATGTATATAAGCAGAATATCTAATCCGACGGTCAGTTTCCCAAAATACTCATCCCACACTGGGTTTTGAAAACTGCATGTCAAATTAGGAGTAAAAATATGTGTCAAGGGAACCTGTCCCTATATATATATATATTATTGCCTTTCAACAAATTAATTCAAATGGACAAGCTTTAGAGAAAGAACATGTACCTAGCACGATTCTCATCATTTATGCCTTCAACACGAAGTCCATTAACTTAGGCTCTGTTTGCATTAATTTTTTTTCAAATCACTTGTAGATATATATATATAATTCAGAATATCACATGGTTAAAAAGATATATGGAGCGATAATCACTTCAATTCTTAGATTACTTGTAGGGTAATAGAATTGTTGGTAAAATAATTTTAATATGTGAAGTTATAGTTTGAACTTACTTCTAAAGAAATACGAGAAGAGATATGGTCAATTTGCATTAATTAGCTTTTTCTAAAATCACTTTTGAAA
>JAESVK010000322.1:83220-109124 GCA_017140935.1 Hamamelis virginiana | reverse complement strand
GGGGTAGTCTGTTAGGGGTGTTACACCTTACATATGCATATTGTTAGGGGGAGCTACAAATCCCTAGTTAGTATATTCATTATCATATGCAAAGTTTACTCAATGTTTGTCACCAACAAAAATGGGGAGATTGTTTATGCAAATGGTTAAATAGTTTTAGTATCCTTACATATGCATATTGTCAGGGGGAGCTACAAATCCCTAGTTAGTATATTCAATATTATATGCAAAGTTTACTCAATGTTTGTCATCAACAAAAAGGGGGAGATTGTTAGCCTTCTGGCTTCAATCCATATTTGTTTAATGATTTTGACGATAACAAACATTGTATTATGTTTATGCATACGAATACTTTGTTGAACATTATGATATATGTCAAACTTTATTGGATAGATTAATTGGCTAATCTATGTTGAACATTTATTTATCCGATGATTCTTATATATATTGTCAATATTATTCATACTTGTAAGAATCAAGATATAAGCCATTCAATGAAGAAAATTCAACATTGTTTGAAGCACCCTTGAAGCTCGTGCACTCTAAGTGTACCTTATGTGAATATGAATAGTCATATATTCAATAAGGACCATGAAGAGAACCATTCAAAGATGAAGTCTTGCTTAAGCCAAAGATGAAGCCAATCTCAAGCCTATCACAAGCCTAGCACAAGATTTAAAGATTTATTCATGAAGACCTTGTTTTTATCTTGTGTGAGTGATTAGGACTTATATTTTTAAATCTCTCAATTAGGATTTAACTATATTGGCTCAATTGACTATGACTTAAAAGACCTTGACCTTTTAGAACTTGTTTTAACTTGGGAAAATCATTATGATAGATCAAAATGTTTTAAACTTATAGTGGGGTATATGGACTCAAAAGTCAAAATTTTTTATCCTTTTGTTTTGGCCTATATATCTTTTGGAAATTTTTTTGAACTAAGTCAAGTTTCAGTGGGAACAAGTGATCATGATGAGACAAAGTTGCAACTCTTATAAAAGACTAGTTTTGAGTTTTATTACTCAAAACAGTCGACTGTTTTCTCAAGACAGTCGACTGTTTGATCACCTCTTTGCTCTGTACTCGACTGTTTAGTTTACCGTTTGAGACAGAAGCTGCATCTTGATTTTTTTTGTAGCAAGACAGTCGACTGTTTGCCCGAGATTGCTCATAGTGGCTAGTTTCTGCTGAATCCCAAACGACTTTATTTTTGCCTCTAATGGCCATATTATTTGATGGGTCTATATATACTCATTTTATGAGTCTTAAACAAACTAATGATCATTCACCAACATACATAAACTTTGTTTACATCATTTTGTGTGATATTAGTTAATTGATTCTTCATTCTCTCATGACCCAAAATTAGCTCTTAATCTTTGAGAGATATTAGTGAAAGCTTTATTGTTTGTACATCATCTACTCTTGAGGAGTTTTCTATTGTACACATTCTCAAATTCATTTGTAATGTTGTGTGAAGAAGGGTTGGGTTGTAACCCTTGTGAAGTTTGAAGTTTGATTGTTGATCAATTTTAAGCTTGAGAAGATTGTGGGTGAGAATCTACCACCTTTGAAAGTAGATTGTGGGTGAGTGTCTTCCACTTTGGGAAGAAGATAGCTGTAAAGGTTTCTCCACCTTGAAGGAGTAATCCTATAGTGGAATGTGGAATTCTCGTGACTGAGATCTTGAGGCGTGAATGTAGGCGGAGACAGAACCATGTTAAATCCTTGTGTTTGAATCTCTTTAACTCTTCTTTTGCATTTCAATTTATATACTTGCTATATTAATTGTTAAGTTGTGATTCAAATTTATCTTTTCTCATTTCCAATTAAGTTTATTAATTTATTTATCTTCCGCTGAATTTAATTGAACCATAATTTTTATTTGGTAATTATTTTTAAAGTTTGAAAAACCTTTATTCACCCCCTCTCTAGAGGTATATACTTGGGCCAATAATTATGATTTTCAAAGAATTCTTATTGAACTATTCTTCTTCTTTGTATTTATCTTATTCTTTAATTATATAGTTTCCTATTAGGTATATAATTATGTACATTATTGAATTAATATACGTTTGTTATGTGAATTGTTTATTTTATTAAATTATTAATTTAGACATAATATAACCAATTGGGATTAGCCCAGATCGCCAGGGCCCATGACTCCCATCTAAGAGGTCATACCCTGCTAGTTGACTAACAAATAACCTTTCTTTTTTTTTTTTATCAGCAAAATGTTAATTTTAATTAAATAGAGAGAATAATTAAGAGACATACACCCATAAATCACTCACGACCCAACCAAGAAAACTAATATACAAATAAACCTCAAGAAACCAACCAACAACGACCTCCACCTAGCTAAAAGCAACCACATATAGATTTCCTCGGCCACCACTACAAAGCAGGAAAAAAAATGAACTCCACTGCTTTGACATCAACTAGAAGTTGATTAATAATCCAAAAAGAAAAAGAAACCTCCCAACAGGCAAACCGAGACCAAGGAGTAAGAAAAGATCGAACACATGAGCACCAAAAGCAAAGCGATAAAAGGAACAAAAAATAAAACTTAGCAGCCCACAACCACTCCCGATAGCACACAACAGCTTCAACTGAAACTTTAAAATTCCCCAAGCAAACCTAGCCGCAACAAAGCAAATCCCACCCCAAGAGAAATTCCAGTCAAGAAACATCACACTAAACCATCAAACAAAGCCTGCTTGAACCTAAACTACACTGCAATTGCCATTGAAAGGCACTAAACTCATGAGGTAGCAGCAACATATGAACCAATTCCCCAACCAAAAACCACTCCCAAACATATCAGGCTAATGCATAATCACCCCAAACAAAAGATCACCCAAATACTAGTTACCCAATTTCTACACAAACCTATGAAAACCTCACCAAACCATCAATGGTTGATGCTAGAAAAACTCCAAAACCATGCCTCCACCAAAACCTCAATGCCAAAATGGCAACTCCCAGTTAGAGCATAACCAAAAAGCAAAGAGCCAGAAACTACTACATTGGCTCACATTTCAGACCTTGAAAAAATGAAACAGGGAAAAAACCATAGTATTACAAGCCCCCAGAAATCCCAAAAAGCCTATGCACTTCTGCCTTACAGGCCCCTTCTAACCACAAAAATCCACTAAGTAGGAAGAATCAACTTCCTCCATCAAATAATATCGCTACAAAAAAGAAAAAACCATGAAACTAAATATAGGATCACAACCATGCTACACATTTTGCCTCCCTATGAACATTTGATTTTTCTAAAAGATTTGCCACTGAGTTACCCTTTTCCACCTAATAAAAACACCTCAAGATGCTCCTAAAGCAAGAGAAAATTCCCATTAAACGATAGCATCACCTTAAAATTGCCCAACAAATCGTGCATCAACCAAATCCAATTTTGTTTCTTCTTATAGCAACGCCATATCTACCTTCACTCTCCTGATTGTCTCTCTCACCATTTTCTCTTTTTTCCTTTCACCCTAACCCACGCACATTCCATATCATCACATTCATAGTATCCTTCCCACCAATCAAAAACACCTCCACCCTCTTAATTAGAAATTAATTAAGCATTCGACTTATCAAACTCATCCTAATCCCTTTATTCTATAGCCACAATTATGCTAAACCAATCATCTTCGTTCTCCTTATCAACAAACGTTAAACCCAAGTTTTTTCCCATTTCCAAAATCTCATCAGCTTCTTTTAAAATCATCTTGTTTCTATGCATATAGGTCGACATGTGTCAAGATGGAGGTACAACCTGTCATACTCATTTATATTTCCTCACGAGATACAAGAATACATACATTATGTCCCAAATCATCAAGTATAAATATATTCAGGAAATCAAATAATATTGCCAACATCCTCGTCAACTAGGCTGATCAACAAAACAATATCTAATCCAGATAGTCCAATACATACGATACACATATCGTATAAGAATGTGAGTACTTATACAGAAACAACCTTAAAGTTATCCAAAAATCATTGGCAAAGGATTGTGCTAAGCCAAGCATACAACCCCAAGTCAACCTGCAATTTGTAGCATAAAAAGCAGGGGTGAGCCTCAAATCGCTTAGTAGGAATATTGTAACCTCTATGAATTAATAATAACACAGTGATACATATAATATTTATATAAAGCTCATATTTCCAAATTTCAACGGTTTTATAAATCAACTTGTAATCAGTGTTTAAAAGATGTGTAGACTTATAGTGAAAAACCAGATTCTCTAGTTCCAGTAACAGGGCATATGCCTCGCATGTGTAATGAACCGTCACATATGGGCAGTAGCCAGAATCATGTCATCATCCATAGTATGGTGATATACTTCACCTCACAAGGCCTTAGTATAGCCATCGGTATGAAATCAACTTGAGTGGCATATGAGTCACCTCATCGGGTCCCTAGCATTTCCAAACTTGGATTAGAATGTATCACATGGTACTATATTCGGGCTAACAAACCCGTGGTTTAGCTAAACCACATATTTCATCATAAATGCGGTATTGGAGTAGTTTTGTAATGCCCCAATCTGACGATACTGCCGACCGTCACGGGTAGGTCGACACGTGTCAAAACGGAGATACAATCTTATATAATAAAAAATATTTCCAAACTCAGGCATAAATGAAGATATATATAACAAGCATGATATAAAGTGGAAAGTCATACATATGTCCCTGATTCGCAAAATGCAATAAATAGAAGTATAGCCAATGCATAGTAGGGTGCCAACATCCCTGACACCTAGGTTAAGTAAAAAATAGTGTTCTAAAATCATATACTCAGCCGACGAACCACAGCTACCTATTCCTCAAAATCAATGCCTAGAAAACTACCCAGCTAAGCACAGTAGGAAAACGTCCTGCCCTGGAGATCTTGCTCTACTACTCAGTGAATCTGCTGTATGAATGATAGATGTGAGCGTTTGAATGCTCAGTAGGAATATAATTCTTAACTAACATTGATAACAAGGATGCATATAATAATTTATAAGCAAGTTCGTAAACATACATGTGGTTCAAGATATATACAAGTATTCACAAGTGATATGCCAAGAATTCACAATATAAATAACATCTAACCTCATTAGTAAGCCAATACACTTTTCAGCATGTTGGTATGGGAGTAGTCTCAACCAGTACCGAAAGAGGAGTAGTCTCAACTCCTTTTCCATTTATCACATAACCCAATTATATCCATTACATTCATAACATAAACATCAATATACCATGGTATAGCATCATCACATCATAAAGCAAGATGTTATTATTGTATATTCTAACCACATAAGAATCATGTAAACAATATAATTTTATGCATTAAGAGTTTGTGCACAGAAATCTCATAGTTCATAATATAGGCACCGGCCCTAAAATATCATTATCAGCGTGAGTAAGAATATAAATATTCTTACCTCAAAATTTGATCTTCACCAAGTCTAAATGCAAATGCAAGCTATGTAGCGTAATGGTCTTCCCATAGGCTTCCCAAATCTGAAAGAAAAGTTAAGTGAAATACATATCAATTTATATTTCTATACAAACAAAACCGGCCTTAACACTAAGACCTTGGCTTCCCAAAACCCTAGCTTTGTTCTCAAAACTCTTAGAATGGTCCTAAGGGAAAGAAGAACATAGCAACTGAGTAAAACAAAGAGGATAGACAACACACCATCCTATCGGCAGAACTCCTCGCAACCCAAAACTATACAGACAGAGGTGATCCTCTATTGATAGAGAGCACCACCTCTATCGATAGAGATCACCCTAAAATGCCCAGTGAAGAGCAGATTTCTGCACAATTCACCAAAATAATCCAAAACCTCCCCAAACTCAAAGATCAACCATAAAACATTATATCCATTTTAAAAAAGCTTAAACAACTCAAAATCCATAGAAAAATTGAAGATTCAATGGTACGATCGTGAGATCACAAAGTTTTTGGCATAAAACCCACATAAACCCAAAACAACACATATTACCCAAATAATCTCCAAAGCCCTCAACAAATACCTCTACAAATCCAAACACCAAATCAGACCACCACCACCATTCTCCCCAAAACCTAACCTTTCTTAACCCAAAAAACCCACAAAATGGGTTTGCATGAAAAAGAAATGAAAAAAATAAGAAGAAAGAAAGATGATGGACATGGGAAAGAGCTTACTTTCACCGGCGACGACAACCTTCCAGCAATCTCCCCTTCATGGCAGTCTCTTTCTTTCTCTCTCTCTTAAGCGGTCGCACTCTCTCTCACTCTTGCTGTTTTCCGAAAAATAGAAGAACAGAGTGGGGTTGGGTGTTTTTATACTTTGGGGACATAAAGGGCATTATCAAATTGTTCTATAAAGTTTTTTTTTTTTCCTAAAATACCATTAAAATATTCAAGTAATTTGAAATAAAAACTTGGGTTTTCACAAGTCTCAACGCCTACCTATTAGAAGTAGTGAAGTAGTCTCAACGCCTACTTATACCACATATATAAGAACCATAGGCCCTTAACATCCTCAATGATACATACTAAGCCACCATATCCTAGTACGTGCATATATATGCATGTCCTAATAAATACAATAACTCTCCATCATGCCATGTCCATCGAGATGAGGCTAGGAGCATACTCACACCAATTACCTGCATCCTCGCGTGATAGCAAAACAGTAACCAAGATCCATCATAAGGAGATTAGGGAGTGAACCTACACCCACACCTCTGTCACGCACGATATCCTTAATCAAGTAATCTAGAAATGCTTCAGCATGCATTTCCATTTCAAAACCAAATATATGAGAGCCTCAGTTCAACAGTTTATATAAAAACATATTTCCAAAACCATAGGCTTTTCCAAATGAGTAAGGAATGGCTTAAGTGTAAAGCTAATAGTTTCCTTTATCCATAAAACCATTTAGAAGATAGAGCATACTCAAATATCAACAATATGAATATCATTTCGTAAAATAGTTAAGTTATATGCCCATCAACCTTGTTCATAAAACCGATGATAGAAAGTATCCAATTCCCACATTTATAAATAGTTTGTCATTCATAAAGCATTTCCACGAGAAACCCATTTGATATAGTTCATAAGCATGCTACACGATTTCCACAGTTCATAAACAGGTATATTCCATGTATCTATTTGACAATTCAATCGTTAACATGGTTCACAAAGTATTTATAAATCATATTGTTCAAAAAGTGTTTAGAGTTCATATGGTTCTCAAAGCAGTTTGTAAAACAGATATATCATCACTAATAGTAAAAGGTTACTTACCCTTACCTCAATACAATAGTGTTTCCAACCCTTTGTGACTCCACAAGCCTCCCAAAATGCAATGCTTAATGTACCCAAATGCAAGTGATGAGAAGTCGATGAGATAGTCCCCAAGACTATCAAGATCTGAAAGAAAAAGGCAAACCAACATATCAAGATCTTACCCTAAGTGATCCCACACTTTGTCGTATACACTCTACCCTTTAAGAGTCTTAAACCATGGCCAAAAACCCCCTTACAGGCTATAAAACCCTTAAAGTATAATTAAAAAGCTAAAGAAACCGAAAAGACAGAAACACCCTTCTATCGATAGAGAGTCTATCAATAGAGAGTCTATCGATAGAAGTTCCCTATCGATAGAAGATAAGCTCTATCGATAGAAATAATTTTGTCCAAAAAGAGAATGCAGCCCCTGACTTATTATCAATAGAGAAAGCACCTCTATCGATAGAAAAGTCTCAGATCGAACAGATTCGAGTTTCTCAAGCTTAACACTTATGCTAAAATATATTTTAACCCAAAATCATACCATCCAACCTTTGATTCACATATTTATAACCTCAAGAACTCTAACCCCAATCAAAAAGCAAAGATCCAACAATCCAATCTTGAAATCCAAAAATTTTTTGGCATAAAACCCATTTTACAACAAACCAATCAAAACCACCACAAACCCTTCATCAAACCCACAAAATCCACTCTACACAACCCATAAACAAACTTCAAAACACCCACACTCATCCATCTTAACATCCATCAAAACGATACCTATGAACCCACTAAAAGCTTTGAAGGAAGGAAAAAGAAAAGAAGAACATGAATAAAGAGGCTAGGCTTACATTTCTCCAGTGATGGCGCAGCTTCAGAGATCCTCCGGTGACCTCCGACATCAACTCCCTCTCTCTCCTTTATGTTTTCTCTCTCGGCCTCCTCTCCCACACTCACAAAAAATAAAAAAGAAAAGGGGAAATGGGTACTTTATGAAAATGGGGACATGAACGGTATTTTCCAAATTGTTTTTAAGAACATTTTTTTTCCAAATATACCATTAAAATGCACATATAATAATAATAATAATAATGGCATGCGACTATGCGAGTCAACCTTAAAAGAGCAGGTAGCCAGCAAATTAGGACCCATAGCATATGCGAGCCTCCGTGTAAGGAAAATCAATGTGACTGCATGTATAGTTTTTTTTTTTTTTTCTCTACAAAGACTAACACAACCCCTCCGGTAATGATGGGGACGACATGTATGTGTACACATAAATTTTGTGTCCCGAAAAATAAAGAACAATATCTATCTATATATATATATATGTGTGGATAAGTGTAGATTTGTATTAATTTATAGAATAATGAGTACAATTTCTCTGTGTTTATATTCTTTACAAAAGATTAAAATTCTCTAATTAATTCTCCTTAGATGGCTTGACGATCCAATGGCTAAGCTTGATCTTGAATAAAGCAATGACTTGATATTGTTGATGTTGATCAACGGGCTAGAATAGCTTGATCTTGAATCAGGTGATGGCTTGATGTTGATTCAAGGGCGATGATGGCTTAATCTTGAATTAGGCTTCAAAAATGAAAGACTCAGCACTTGTGTCTTGTGCTTGTTGAATCTCTCAAAGTGTCGATGAATATATGTTTGAAGGTCTATAGTTTGGCAAAACTTTGATTCTCTGGTTGAAGGTCTAGAGTTTGGCAGCACTTCGATACTTTAGATAAAGTCCTTAGTTTGGTAGCACTTCAATGCTCCGGAAAAGTCCTCTCTTCTTAAATAAAGGTTTACTATTTATAGAGGAATTAATGTTCGTCTTCAAGGGATCTTGGTCAATTAGAAAATAGTTATTTTCTAATTAATTTAATTTAAAGATAAGTGGAAGACTTATCTTTTTCATGATGATGTAGCTTCCCATGTGTTGACATGTGTCACTTGGCATGAACCCACATTAACTTTGATGAGTCATCCTTGCTTGTGGGACCCGCTAGTCTTAATTTTGAATTATTGACTAGTCAAACTTTTGATCGTTGACCGATCGGACGGTGATCAATACCAATAAATTAATTTTTTGGTGTCTACAGTATGTAACAAGAGCACTTCTTGTTACATAATAATTTATATCTCAACACACACACACACAGATATATACACAAATGTATGTACATGCATTCTCATTCAATCCCTAAAAATGTGCCACGTGACCAATCCAGAAGCACTGAGTTGAGATCCATGCAAGTCGGTGTCCTTTCAATTCAATGTGTAGAAGAACATAATTCACTTTATCCTATATCTGTAAGAATTTTATTTTAAAAGCAATGTGGGCTACCATTGATTAACTATTTTATATTTTATAAAAACCTAAATTGATGAGAAATTGTTAATGTGATGTATCGGACTCCCCACTCTCACACATCAAGTTCTTAGCTCTATTTAGTTTAGTCTTGTCCCATTGATAGACAAAGAGTGTGAGTGTGCGTAGATAGTGGAAGACCACTGCTAGCTTAAACCAAGTTGGTTTTAAAGGTTTGAACTACTTTCCAATGGAAACATTAGGTACGTATGTGTAATTTAAATTTAATATTTGAGCATGCTTATGAATTTAGCAAATAAGAAATCTATTTTGTATTTAGAATTATATATTTACATTTGGTATCAGAGCTAGGTTTGCTTAAGTTCATAGGCTGTCAAAGTTCAATACACATACTTTTTCATGGCCTCTTGGAGAATCCTAAACATCCATACATTGTGTGAATTACATAATAATTTATGTACAAATTATAATTTTTTAAGGCATTTTTATCAATACACACACACACACACACAATATCTATATCCACCTCTGCACAATTTCTAAATGTTTAATTATGCATATTCGAAAATTTGATACATTTTAGTATGACTTTTGGTTTCTCACACTCATAATTGTTTTCACATGTGACTATAAGTATGTATCATTATGCAAACATGTGATATAATACAAATTATTATTATTTTTGTGTTATGCTATATTACATTCTATAGCAGTCCAATACTAAGGGTCCTATTGGTTGATTGGTTGGGTAGCCGCCAAAGCGGTCCATTCATTAAAGCCATAGGATTTTCTTGGTCTAAGGTATTTTGATTGCGAATTTCATTGTTTATATTGTAACTAGTGGTGGTTGGCCCACATGAAATCGTTACTTATTTACATGCAAATAATGGCACATTGTAATCTATGAAAAATATATTAATTGATAAAGATTCTCCTGCCCAAATTAAGGTGTCAAATCTTTTGAAATTAATATGTTTCTTACAGGTTAGCAATGTGATAAAGTTGGGTGGACTGAACTTATTATAATCTCCACCCAAAGGAGAGGTTATAATAGTGTGGATTGGACCCCCATAAAGCTCATAAGGATATTAGAACATAAAGCACTACAACAAATTGGCTCTTTTGCGACAAATTTTTTTGTCGCAAAAAGTTTCAAATTCATCGCAAATGATCATTTGCGACAAAAATGAGTTTGTCATCAAGTTGTCACTAGAAGCTCGTCACATATACTATATAGCAACAAAAGTTAGGTATTGTCACAAAAAATAAACTATTAGTGACAAAATTGTTGTCATCCCAAAAAACATACTATTAGCGACAAAATTATTGGCGACAAATAGGTAAAATTTTTAGCGACACTTTTTTAATCGTCGTGAAAACAATATTATTAGTGACAAATTAATAATTATCACCAAAAACGAACTTTTTGCGACAAATTTATTAGTGACAAAGAAAATAATATATTAGCAGCGACATTATATATGTCACAAATTGTAACCTATTAGCGACAAACTTATAATTGTTGCCGAATATTCAATTTTAATGACAAATTGTTTTTGTTGCTAAAATTTGTAATTTTGTCACAAATATGAAAAAAAAAAATCTTATCACAAATATCAATAAAACATACAATTTTGCACGATTTTTCCGACAAAAAGTATTGTCACAAATACTTATTTGCCATCAAAATAGTAATCAATTGTGACAATAAATTTAAATTTATTTTTATCACAAATGGTACGTAATTTCGGGATACCTATTGTCGCAAATAAAAATTCATATTTTTTTTAAACATTCTATTATTTTATTTATATTTTGGTCAAAATCGATAATCTAATAGTATAGTTCATTTTAATCCTTTATGAATAACTTAATAATTCTATTCATATTAGTATTGTAATAATAACCTGATAATGCAATTCATTTGAACATAACTGTATCTATATTTAGCCAATTTACAAATTATACAATTCATTAAACCTAATTGCAAAAATGTACAACCATTCAAAATCAACAACTCCAATTTCCAAATATATAGTTTTTTAATGTAAATACTTAAAACATGCATTCCAAACATATCCAATACATATTTTGTCCATTGAAATATTCCAAAAGTGAGGAGAAAAACACTTAGTTCATTTAAGAAAAAAAAAATAAAAATAAAACCAAGCAAAAGTAGAACATCCCCAACATCCATTAGAAAGCAAGCCATCATAATCAAATCTGCAACAACAAAAAAATAATGTTAATTATTTATAATTAATTTTAACAAAACATATAATTGAAATGTGTGAAACTTGAAGAAAAAATTTGTCTATTGACATACAACTTACCATGGATGAATTGTCACTATTGGGCAACCTTAACAAGATACTTTGCAACATGGACTCCATTTGAGAATGTCTTGAATTCATAGCATCCACTGTTGACCTCATAGTTTGTAACTCATATACATAAACTAATTAACATCCCTTTTTGGTATTTAAATCTTTTAATCTTACACCATGTTTAATGTCATCTGATAATAGATTTATAGTAAAAGAAAAAAATGGGGCAATGGTCTGTCCAATGCTTAGTAATAATGAGGACCATAACAGAGTTACAGTAAAAGAACTAGACACAATTACCACCAGAAAAAATAAATGCATTTCCTCCAATGTAATAAAACATTTCTATATTGCTAATAAATAATGATAAATTATAATAAATAAAAAGAAATTAAAGTTAAAGCAGGTAACTTACCACACTACAAATACCTGAAAGTGCAAAGGGAAAGAACAACGAGCTGAGTATAAATATGGATATATTATCAAATTAAAGAAGAAGAACTACCTCAATAAGCCATCCATCACAACAAATACATCCAAAGAGTAGTATCACTGGTTGAGAACACATGTGCTTCACAGATGTTAAATCCTAAGTAAGAAAGCAATACAGAAAGCTAAAAGCAAATGGCACAATGTTAGAAATTAACACATAGTCCTGATGAGAGAGTTCAAAAAAATTGAAAAAAAGAAAACAGCACAAGGTCTTGTTATATTTCCAAGCATGTTTGGTTTAGAGCACAATTTTAAGAGATTCACATCTCCTATAAGTTTAGTTCCAAACTATCAGTCAAATATTTACAAAATAAGACAAGAACAAAGATTTATTTTAATCGAGAAAAAGAAAAATAGTATGCAATTATAGTGAGGATGCTATTACCAGGTAGGTTTCAAAGTCCACAAAGCATTTTTGGGACATATGCAAAAGATGGCTGATATGAGATTGTAACCAAATAGCTCAATTGAGAATGAAGATTGCATAAAGAATCACAAATTCTTGACTATTAACTCATTTCATGAAAAATATCCTTTGCTAACACCTTAGCCAACTTTTGAAGTTTTAAGTTATTAGTAGGTTATACTCAACTCAAAGGCACCTTAATCCCAACTACATGATGTCGGCTAACTTTATTAACATGTTAAATTTTTGGGGAAAAAAGGGTGTGTGTGGATGTGGGGTGGTGGGGGGGAGGAGGGAGAGAGAGAGGAATCCTTTGCCCTTACCTCCAGCATTTTAACCCCTTCTTCAAATGTAAGCCTCAGTATCTTTCGCAAGTACTGCACATTCAACATTATGTTTATTATCAGATTGTATTCGAATTTACTTTACTCGGTAGGCACATAGTAACATATTATAGGTTTTTTTATTGAACAGACTTAAACGCATCAAATACACAAAATAGAGAGCTTACGAGGCAATTAGCATGCAAGGTAACCGAGCAATTGGAGCCTTTGTTTTTCAATATAATTTTAAGAAAGAAACTGATCAATGAGATTCTTTGTGAGGTAAAGTGTATCTGGCACCAGCTTGTATTCTTCAGAAACCTGAGAGAGAAGACACTAATAATTAATGGTAAAGAACTTCAATATCCACTACTAATATTAAAGAATCCAAGACATTGCCCATATTAAAATGAAAGAGTATCAAAATGGGATTCAAATACCCTACTACTTAGAGTCTGATGAATGCCAATGCAATCTATCTTAAGACAGAATTTTAAAAGTAAAATAAAGATCTCATTTGATGGAATAAAAGAATTAGACAACATTCACAGAGAGATTGACACACTCATTTGTTACTTTGCTTTCTAATAAAAATGGTGGGGAGTACTTCTTTCTTAATTAGAAGAAATCACCCTGCAGATCAGAAGGATTAAGAAAATTTAAAATAAAAAATGAAAAAACAAAAAGGGCCAGAACAGATATATATAAACCAAAATGATGAAAATGAATATTTACAATTTGTTTAAGGTGTATTCCCCAACATAGGGCTAAGTCTAACATTGTTTCACAGATTGCATTAAAGTAAAATGTCCGGAATGGAATAACAATTAGTAAGTGAAATGTTAGAAGAAATGCCATGGCAAAAACCATCAAGAGGTGGATTACAGGATTCATGGATTCTCTATAGGCACACTTATGTGTCAAGCGTAGAGGCAAGCAGAGAACTTATGTATGAAGTGTGTACTCCTCTTGATATTCTTATCAATCCGAGCCCCACTTGTACAATTTCATATCCTCACTGTTCACTAAACAAAATCCAATGGAGTCATATATTTGCATGGAAAAGAAAAGTGAGGATCGGTACTCCTTTGCCACACCTGATCAAATTCCGGAGCAACCAAGCTAACATGCCTGCAAATCGCTCTCAAATACGCCACGGTAAAGAAGTCAACAGGTTATCATTAAACAAGAAATGGGCACCAACTCTTGGTAGGGAATCAAGGATCCATCAACATTTTGAGAGTAGTAGAAATAAGTTTTTCATTACAGACCCTCAAAATCTCATACGGAATTATTATATAATGTAGAAAAAATCATGATATATTATATCAAGAAAGGAATACATAGTGAATGCATTCATGTTTCAGAATTCCAACCTTGAATTCTTAGGTAACGAATAGACCCTAAATGAATATACAGTCTCATACTCGCCTTAAGTTCTAACTTAGTAACTTTGATCTCACTATTCCAGAAAGCAGGCAAGTGTGAAAGGAAAGGCTTACTGCATCTTCTAAATCCAATAAAGGCTATATTAAAAGAACAATCCTGGTTTTGTAGGTATTGAAGACATTTTAAATAGCGACCAACTGACCAAGGTGGACCATTGAAGAAGAGGTTGCAACCATAAGCTTGTACACATTTGCAAGGTCTAAAAAATATTACAATTGATTCCCAAGTTTCCACCAAAAATATGGGAAGCTTCAACTTTCCAATGAAATGTCACTGCTACCAAGAAGGTGGGAGCCTCTTGACTTGCAAATAAGAATTTTAATGTTGAGTTTAAATATTAATAATTAAATTATTATCAGAGACCCATATGAACAAATGGCATAGATTAGAAATAGGTGAATAGATGGATGATGAATTTTGTACAAATAAAACTCTATCCACAAAGCATAATCAAACAAACCGAAAGCCTATATGCAGCCAAACCAACATCTATTCCGTATTTTGATAGGCATGGATAAACAATTACACTGAACAGAAAGACCAAGTAGTTAACACTTAACAGCGAGCAATGGCACTCAACTTGCAAAAAGAAAATATTCACAATGGGAAAAAAATTTATGTGTGGAAATCTATCCACAAAGCTTTATCAAACAATAATTTTAGGATTTTCTGCAGCAATATCAACATCTGCCATACTTTGAAAGAGGCGTCAGTATTACAATCCATTTTATAGACAGAAGAGGGATATCCATGTGGCATACCATCAAAAAAGAATAAGTTTGAATATAACTTTTAATCTTCACTCCAATTGATTTCGACCCAAGTAAAGAATGTCTTCGCATTTGGGTTTTTCGCTTACTGGTAGTGGTGGAAAGCATGTCTTCGCATCTTCGGACCCTTTGGGTCCCAAAATTAATGGAAAATTGAATGTTTAGTTACCAGAAAGAAGATAAGTTCAAACATATACATATATAAATACGTATAGAGAGAGACACACAAATATAGAGAGAGAGAGACTCACGGGGCCTTGGACTCTAACCAAGACGGTGAAATCTCGGGCAAAATCGACAGCTTCCGGTAACCCCATTTGGATTTGGATTGGATTGAATTGAATAATTTGCTACCTGTTTGATCCTTGATGGCGATACAGAGGAAAACACCGGGAAGGGTTTTCGACTTGCACGGAAACTAAGAGAGGAACGACAGCACCGAGAGAGGGGCGACACATAGAGAGAGAGAGGGGGGGGGGGGAAAGGGTTAGGTTTGATGAGGGAGTGTTTGGGGGATTAAAAAATGTTCTGGTAGGAAAACTGAAGAGGGATACAGAGAAGACCAAAACCTTTAGCGCCAAACCCAAATTTTTTTAGCCAAATCCAAAATCTTATGCGCCAAAACCAAACGATTACGTTTAGGGTATTTGATTCAATTTTTTAATGTTATTATAGTATTTTAAATATATATTTGAAAAATTATAAAACATATTTTAAAATATATTTTAAAAAACTGATCGTTGGATTGGATATGTTTTTTCTGAATATTATGCTCGCCAAAAATCATAGTAATCCAACGGTCAATTTTTTAAAAAATCAACAGAGAAAAATGGTGATATTTTGATTAACAAAAGCCCAAAATTTTCACATTGACATTTCATATAAATTAACCGTTGGATCACTATGATTTTTTGTGAGCACAAAATTCATAATAAGTGTATCTAATCCAATGGTCAGTTTTTTAAAATCTATTTGTAGTTGTCACTACACATGTCACCTTACCAATAGTTTTACGAGTGGTTTGAAAAATCTCAATCTGGAAATTGTATTATGAGAAACTCATCGTTAGATTAAATATTTTACTTATAAATATCAAGTCAACCAAAATTCAAGCTAATTGGACACTATTAGTCATTTGATCCATTCTAGTAAATAGAAAATCACATTGGCCCAAACTGATCTGTTGGTCTGATTTGATCCAATCAGCCCATTGGCCCGTCCAATAGCCCGTTTGACCCAGCACAACTCATTTTGATAAAATTAATAAAATCATACGTTAAGGGATTTAATCCCCATAGCTCTTTAAGATAAAAAGCTTTATGTAACAATTCTTACCACTAGGCTAAGTATTAGCTTACAGTGATAGATAATATTTAACTTAATTTCGTTTAAATTCTTTAATAACCATTAAATATATATAAAATAATATTTAGAAAAACACATTGTTGGATTAGACAAATTTCTTATGAATACCATGCTCGCAAAAACTTAGAGTAATCCAATGGTCAATTTTTGAATAATGATTATAGAAGATTAGTGATATTTTTAAAGAACAAATTAGACAATTTTTCATATTGTCATTTTTTAAAAACTGACTGTTGGATAACTATGATTTTTGACAATATGATATTCATAAGAAGTTTGTTCAATTAAATGATAGATTTTTAGAAATATCTTGTATAATTAGCTATACACATGTGACTTGAGCAAGTAAATTACAAGGTGCACTTAGTACGAAATTGAGTGAGGTTACTTGATTAGATCCAACCACTAATGACATTTAGAAAAACTTACCGTTGGATTAGATAAACACGTTTGACACCACTACCGAGAGGTCCACATAGTGATAATATTTTATTGAAAATACAAAACTGCCACGAACACAGTAAAAACACTCTAGCAGTGAAAATACCCAACACAGTGAAAATAACATAATACAGTGAAAAAACACACCTCAGTAAAATTACCAAACACAGTGAAAACACCCAGTACAGTATTTTTAATTTGTGTTTTCACTGTGTTGGGTATTTTCACTGTGTCGGGTGTTTTCACTGTGTTTGAGGCAATTTCGTTTTTTCGATAAAATGTTTTTAGACATCTCGGTAAACTTGCAAGATTTGAGGGACTTCTTGGTATTTGTCCCTAATATTATTAAGAATTTTTTTTTTTAATTTTGATAATACATAATTAATTTTTGTTTTGATAGCATTTAAAACTTTATACTACGAGGTCCAATTTTTGAAAATGACAAGTTCTAAATTCCAAACATTTAGAACATCTAATCCAATTTTCTATTTGTTATGTTAAGAAAATATTATCTAAAAATTCTTGAATTTAGAACTTTATACTACGAGGTCTAATTTTATACCATAAGTTCCTTAAGATTTCAAATTTTTTATTTGTTATATTAACAATACCTTTAAATAAAATGCTTATATCAAGGATTTATAGGCATGTTTAAAAAGAAAAATCCTTATTGCAATGATTAATTAAGTCACTTTTCATTTTGCGACAACTTTAACCACTATTGCTAAAACACATTTTTAGTGACAACTTAATTAATCATTGCAAAAACTTTTTGCAGGAGAGTATAGGCTTGTCATTAAATGGCATTGTTTTGTGACCCATTTATAATTTCATCGCTAAATGGTACTTTCGTGACAAAGTTTTTGATTGTCACAATTAATCACTTTTAGCAACAATATTGTATTTCATCACAAAAAATGACTATTGCGACAAAAGTATAAGTTTGTAACAATATGTTTCTTTTTTGTGACACATTTGTAATTTTGTAGCTAACAGCTATTTTTTTGGCGACAAAATTAGTCATTGTCACCAAATATTACGTTTAGCTACAAAAATTTGATTGTTGCCAATAGTGATATTTAGCGAGACACTAATAGATTTGTCACAACAAATCAGTTTTCGTGACAAATCCAAATTTTGTTGTAATATATAACTTTTTGCAACAAACATATTTGTCGCAAATATAATAAAAAAAAAATTCATATAAATTAATATTCACATTTATTTGCGACATCAATAATTTTGTTGCAAAAGGTTCTTTGCGACAACACTTAGCGACAAAATTATAGAATTTGTCGTAAAAATGGTTTCCCACCAAATTTTTGGTGGGAATTTTTTGGTGGGAAAGTATTTACGACAAGAATTAGCGACAACATAATATTTTTGTCGCAACAAAATATTGTTTTGATACTTCTTAGCCACAAAATGAATTATTGTCGCAAAATATAATCTTTTGCGACAAAAAATTACTTGTCGCAAAAAAGTTTGTTGCAAAAGGGTCAATTTGTTGTATTGTGGGTATTATGCAGGAAATGAAATCTAAAAAGTATAAAAATCAACTTAATAAACTATAAAGTTTTCATATTATAAATTGAAGAAAGAACATTAAAAATATGAGCAAAAAAGATTTTTTTTAAAAAAAAAAATGGAAATAAGGAACAAAGCGTAATTTACATGGTATTTCATGGTTATTAATTGTTTGAAAAATTATGTTTTATCCAGAAATGAATTGGTATTTATAAGAAATTTAATCTATTTAAGAATATTTTTAGTCTAATTACTAGAATTTCATATTAGAAGACTTTTATTGTGATTGATGAAATTTAGTAGGACTATATTTGAAAAGTTGAGTTGGACAACAAAGTAGTGTTCCTAAGAAATTTTAATTAAATTAGAAAGCATATTTAATTACTTCAAGAAAATTTTGGCCAAAAGTCACATGTGGTTGCATAAAATCCTAGGAGAAGATTCTATTTAGGTTTTTTTTTGTTTTTTTTTTTAATGCATCCAGTCCTGTAAGTTAAGTTTATTTTTTTTAAATACCAAATTTACCCTTTTGGTTCAGTATAAGGAAGTTTTTGTGATGTTATAATATAATATTTACATGATTGCCATTTATACAAATTGGTTTCAAATTTCAATTTTTTGCATCAAAAATCAAGATTTGTGATTGGAATGGTGCCAATTCAAAAAGGAAATCCTAAATCTCTGAGTTTTTTTTAGTGAGAAGACAGGACATTCGTGAATCTACGATCCATAATTCGATTTGTTCTTCACTTTCGAGCTTGCTTCTTCAATTTTGCGGCTACGAATCACATTTGATCAGGATTTATCTTTTTCTTCTTTTCCTTTTTTGTTTGTTTTGTTTTGTTTTCTTTTTTTTCTTTTTTTTGAGTTCATATTGATGTTTGCTTTTCGATTGAGATTAATGAGTTTTTGAGCTTTCTTCTTTTATATATATATATATATATTGTAATGTCTCTATATTTTGAGCTGGTTCTCGTTTGTTACAAAATAGATTTTCGGCCGAGTTTGGTTCTTGGATTTCTCAGTAAGGAGTTTCTATTTGTCTAAGTTTGAATCAACTTTGTCTTTATTTTATTTTTTCAATTTAAATTAATGAATTTTTTAACTTTATTCTTACACGTTTGAGAGTTAGGGAGCTCACTCTCCAACCACCCTTAGATCTAGATTAAAAAATTAAACAATCAAGTATAATGTACCAAATTCCAATCAAACATTCATTGTCACAAACAACTAGACATGAATAAAGAAATACAGGAACATTGATTCGAACTTATTCACAAACACATGGTATGCACATTAATGTAATCTCATAAAAAATGATTATCAAGATGAATCCATGATTAACACAAATATCATTCCATCTTTCTTGATAGTCATATTAATCACGAAACAATATGTACATGTAAATATGAAAGCCAAAATATACGTGAAAACCCTTTTGGGAGAAAACCACGAGAGAACACAAACAATCCACTGTGAGAAAGAAGTTACAGAGATTATACCATACATTGAGCTACAAACCCAAGCCTAAGTGTAGTGAGATGTCACACACCCTTAGCTCCATGAGTCCTTCGCATCTTACTCAAACACTAATTCCATGGCACATCTTGAAGTTCCATCAAGACCATGATAATCCTTTGTCCTCCAGCAAAGAACCCTCACCAAGTAACTAGATGGATTAAATCCTCAAGGTCTCTAATTCATAAAATGAATCCAACTAAACTACCTAGACTGAAGATAATAGAGAAATTTAGGTAAAAGATCTCAATGTAGGTTTTTGGGAGAGGATAAGTATGGCTGCCTCATGAAGAACAATCTAACTTTCACTCTATAACCAACTAGGCAAGGAAACTCTTCCAAGCCTAGTTCATCCTCTAACTCAACTGCTAAAAAGACTCAATCTGTGACCAATACTGGAAAAGAATGTTTTAATTGCCATAAGTTAGGTTATAAAGCCTCTGGTTGTCCTGAGAAGAATAAAAACAAAGGTAAAAATCAAGCTAATATTGCCACTCTCAGTGATGATGATGAGGAACAAAATGGTTTAGACGTAGATGAAGAAGATTTTGGAAACTTACTGCTTTTGTCATGTCTGTGTTTGAAATAGGTGAGTCTATAAATAGCAAAGTTGAGTCTTAGTCAGCTATTGCTGTAGCTAGTGAGTCTTCTAGTACTCCCATGGTTAATGACTCTAGTGATGTTGCTTGAGCGTAAATTGAAGTGTGGTGCGCATGAGATTCCCAAGCGTAGGAGTCTTATGATCGTCTAGCAATAAAACTAGGAGTACCTAGGTCATTTCCACAGGGAGTGGAATAGGTTCTAGTGATTCTTAGGTTATGCTACCCAATGAATGTAAAAACACAAGTAAATATGGGATTTGTTTGATTGTGATTTTTGTGCCAAATTAATGGCGAGGATTTGATTCGTAAACTTGTAAATGAGAGAAAGGATGGGTTCTATGGATTCGTTCCTTCCTAACCTAGGCTTAATGGTTTCTCACACATACACATTCAAATGGTCCATGTGACATATGGCTTTGAATGGAAAGATTTTAACAATAAAAGCTCAAGAACATAGAACAAATGATGGAATGCAACTTCACTACTCATCTTGATATTTTAGCATACACATGAAGATCATATGTGCTCATCACCAATATACAACCTCTCACAAGTCGTATTTTGGTCATGAATATGACTCCATATGGGTTCAAAAGGAAGTGAGAGTAGAAGAAGCTAGTATTCCATTAACTTTAAAGCATTTGAGTTGAGAAACCACCATTACCTTAGGTTTTGGAGAGGAACTTCACCAAAGAACCCTCCTTAAATGCTTAGCTAGCCATAAATGAGAAGAACATAACCATAAACAACCATAAAAGCTGAAAATAAGTAAATGCTTGTAATAAATGAACCAAGAACAAGTGTAGCTTACAACTTTGTGATGAAAATGGAAAATAACAACCTAAACTAGAGATTACTAGGTAAGATTAACAAGATTAAACAACAAACTAAGTTACACTAAGCTAGAAATCCAAGAACACAAGCTAAACTAAGCTAAAAACCCCAAAAACTATGCTAACCCTAGAAAACTAAGCTAAGAACAAGAGAGAATGTCTCCCAACAGCTGCAAATGTGCTTTAAATACCCCCCCATAAGGGCATCAGACATGGGGATGAATGGACGAAAATACCCATGAGTTTGGAAGGATTTACAAAAGGCCCGGGTGATTTCCCGAACATTGGGACCGGTACCCCCCAAGGTGGGACCGGTACCAATCTCTACTGCATAAGTGGGACCGGTACCCCCCAATGTGGGACCGGTACCCCCTCTGCAGTTTTGCCTGTTTTGCCCTGTTTTGACTTCCAAGGTTCCTCGCTTCGTCCTCGCTTGCCCCGAATGATCGTATGAGCATGAAAACCTTCTCCAAAGGTACTTGATCCTTCAATGCCTTGGAAATGAGCGAGTGACTTGCTTGGGCGAGGTTTTGACGGGGAACGCTCCATAAGTGCACACCATGGTCATGAGAATGTGCTTGCAAGCTGTGGTAGGTGGATGAAAACCTTCGGCATTCATCGAATACCTTCAAAAGAATGGAATTAGCACCATGCAACCTGCACGTGCTCAAAAACAATGAAAAGATTAAAAATACCAGAATCAAGCCAAACTAGGGTTGAAGAACAGGTAAAATGTACAAAAAGACAAGTAGAAACGGGCGAATTATGTGCTAAACAGATGTCTTAGAAGATGTTGAGGACAAAGTTAAATCAAATAATGAATGAGATCTTTAAACAATTTATAATGAATTGCATGAAGAGGCTCTCATGCTAAAGAAGAGAAATCTGATTTTAACTGTCAAGGTTAAGACCTTAGAAAATGAAATAGATGTTCTCAAATAAGAAGCCTTAGATTTTGAGGCTATTGCTAGTCAACTAAAGACATATAGAGTCACTCTCTCCAATAAGCTTATAGTTATTGAGAAAGAGAGAAACACCCTTGTTGAGAAAGTTGATAAATTAGAGGGTGAGGTCAAGTCTAGGATTGGGAAAGAAAGTAAGTATGTTTCCATCATCATTAGACTTGAACAAGAGGTCAAAGATGCTCATGAAATGAAAATTAATTTGGATAAAAGATCCACGCAACTTATTATCTTATTGTGGTAAGAAAAGTCACATTCGACCACGTTGCTTTCACTTTAAACAATCTTATTTTTCTTGGAATAGAGACAATCCTTTTAACTCATTTAGGAGAGACTACAGAAACTTTCCAAGAGTATCTAGGACCCCTAGGACACGAGTTGACTTGTCTTCTAATAGAAAGAAGAAGTCAACTTCTATAGTCAAGGAAGCTTCAAACCCTTTCAATATTAGGTCTGTTTGGATAGGAAAGAAGATTTGAAGTTCTTCAACCTCAGTCCTTCTCTAGAAAAGGGTTCATCTCCTCCACCTAGTGGAGTGAGTTTAATAGTCCGCAAAGACTTTAAACTAGCTGCGTCCGAAATGACGTTAATGAAAGGAATCATTCGAAATACATGGAATCGCAGCGGAAGACAAAATAAAAATTTTAATAAAGAAGATTCCATCATCTAATATCCTAACCAAGAATCGAACAAGAATAGGGACATGTGATATACATACAATAAATAAATTTATCAAACATAAATAAATCTTACTTGATTCGCCTTTCGATTTGCAATCCTTGATCTTGAACTTCAACAAGATGAGGTCTTCAACGGTATCCACACGAATACAAGATCACTTGAATCCTTGAAACTTCTCTACAATGGAAGAATCAAGCTTGGGAGAGGGGACAAACTCTTTCTCTAATTTGATGATGGGAGGCTTAGTACTAGCTTGTCTCATCAACTAGTATTTATAGAAAACCCCTAGGGTTTCTATTTAATACTTATTTCCAAAAGTAACTTAATTCTTTTTATATATTACTAATTAATATATAACTTAATTCCTTATATAACACAAGGTTATTAATAGAATTAATTTTAGGAAATATCATTCTCTCTTTAATTCAAGAGACTCTCTTATACTCTTTGTTTGTGTGTGACCCATTGGGTTCACCCCAACCTAGCAGTGACTAGGGACATCTCCATGTCTCCTAAAATAGAAACTTTCTATTTAAAGGTTTAATTGAAACTATTCCAATTATGCCCTCATTGATAACACTTATCAATAGGCTTTCACTGGTCATGAGTGACGTCTAGCAATGTGTCATGACATACCCTAGGTTTGGTTGAATAGCAGAACTATGTG
Source organism: Hamamelis virginiana (assembly GCA_017140935.1). Lineage (NCBI taxonomy): Eukaryota > Viridiplantae > Streptophyta > Magnoliopsida > Saxifragales > Hamamelidaceae > Hamamelis > Hamamelis virginiana. The sequence goes on along the minus strand of JAESVK010000322.1, from coordinate 85,135 downwards.
AACCCTTCTTGTTACTTAATCCTTCATCCTCTAATGTCATAGTTAAGATATTTAGGGTATGGATATAAGTCAAAACCCTATCTTAACTTTCTTATCATATGTTTTTCAAATTATAATCTCAATAAGATGAACCCTATGAAACCCTTTCATATTACATCTATCACTCTGGCCAGAGATTCACATTGAGAGTTATATTTAAGAACTAACCCTGACATTCTCTTTCAGAACATTGAGAGTGATGATTCCTTATTGACCACTCATATGCCTTCATGCAAGACCTATTAGAGCCAATGAGTGCTGACTACAACCTTAAGATCAAGGCTGTATAAAACACTATCAAACCCTAATAACTCAGGCACAAGACATCCATGGTGTCTCAGGTCTTAGGATTACCAAATGGACGTAACATAAGAATATTCCTTTAACTTAATATCCATAGGAATATTCTAGTAGATCATGTTCAGTGTACATATTCTCTAATATGCACCCACAGATTAACCTAAGTGTCACTACACTGATAGGAAAGACTAGCTATCCTCCCATTGGAGTTAGTTTAAATCTGTGCTACTCTTGTCGGTTCAATAAATGTCCTCTTTAATAAACCTATGAGCAGGAACACTTTTAAAATAAATGTGTATGAGAAATATGAGTCTTCATATCTCAACAAACTTGAGATACATATTTCTCTTATCATTTATTCATGGACATTATCGTACATATAATTGAATATATAGACGATAAGTAATACCTTCTTATCCTAATTTGAAACAGATATGCACTTTAGGATTGGTTTTAGGGCATATCTCTAACAATCTCCCACTTGCACTAAAGCCAATCACCATAGTATCTTATACTAGTCTTTGAAAGACAAGGCTTTATAACTCCCATAGACGTTATGGCAATGGAGATCCTATGCAAACAAACTTTGCATATTTATTATTTCCAATAATAGTAATTAAACTATAATTCTGCTGCCAACTCTGATGTCCAGTAAATGAGACCTATGTTCTTGGTAGAGAACAGTATGTACTAGGCACTCTTTTAGGCAACTTGTAAATGGCATCCTTTTATATTCCTTTATTCATGTAAGTATCACAATCTTAACTAACTTAAGAATATACTCACTTTTATTCAGGATCATTATTCTGAATAATTCCAATATCTGCCTACAACTTTTGTAGCATTAATGATATTAAGTACATAATCTTTTATAAGATTCCATATTTCTCAAATATTAAACTCATATATAATCCCTCATAAAATCAACATTTCGAGAGATTAGAACTCCTATAACTTTTATGGAATTCATGATACTACACTTAGTATTTAAAGTATGTACTTAAATAAAGGAAGCTGAGAATGAATGATGACTTTATTGCTCCCACTAGTCCTTTTTGAAACAAGGTATTTATTTATTAAACTCTTTAATAATATAAAATCCCTTATAATGTTTCATAAAGGAATGGTTCTCAATCATTATGGAAACATTGCTTTCTAATAACTCTTTATTAAAGAAAGCATAGCTTTCAAGGTTTATTTGAAATATCTCATATTTAAAATAAATCTTTAAACTACAACGTTTAACATATTTAAGGTCCTGTTTATATAAATGATTCAACTAAAATATTCTCAATATTTTCCTTTTAGCTTTACTTCAAATGAATAATTTGAACTCTTCAAATATTCATAGTTTTGAATCCTTTGAACACTTTCAAATATTCAAAATAGATATGAAGTATTTTAAACTAAATGTAAGGTTTATACATCTCATGTATTATCCTTTTAATTTCCTTATAAATAAGATGATTGAATTATATTAATTAATGAATTCAAACAAAGTGTCAAGATTCATTTATTAATATAACTCTACATGGTTGAATCATATATATATATATATATATATATATATATATAT
>JAESVK010000322.1:70765-83120 GCA_017140935.1 Hamamelis virginiana | reverse complement strand
ATTTATATATATATATATATATATATATATATATATATTAATAGCATTCATGAAGAATTTAGAACTTTAAAATTAATTGCCAGAAATTATCCAAATAATCAATATTATAAATAAACTGTTTTAAATAATCGAAATATTCAAAACTAAATAATAAACTTCTAAAGAAGTATTTATTACAAACTGGCAATAATTAAAAGTTCATCAAATCCTAAATAAACTAGTCAAGAATTGAGCTATAGTGTTGAAGGCAGCAACTCTTGATCCTTTCCAAAACACTGAAAGCTGAATATCTACTCGACCTTTTGCTTCCCCTTGTCTCCTACATACAATCGCATTGTACAAGAAAAAACATAGTTAGGTATCTCATACCATAAAGCAAAATAATACTAATTCTCAATTAGTAAATCAAATACAAGACGTACCATCAGAAGAACCATTTTTCAACGAAGCCAGGTACTCCTTGCAATTTCTTTTCCAGTGACCTGTCTTGCCGCAGTGGAAACACTTTCCCTTTATATTCTTCTTCTTCATTCCTCCTTTTGGCTTAAGATTGGGCTTCTTCTTCTTATTACCTTTGCCCCTTGGGCTTGGGTTTAGAAGTTGATGCCCCATCTATAGCCAAAACATTTCCTTTGGAATCCTTTTTCAAGGTTTCCTCAGCAGTACTCAACATATTCATCAAATCAGTTAAAGAAACTTTATCATTCACATCAGTCATGTGAAAGTTCATGATGAATTGTTTGAAAGTTGAAGGAAGTGAATGAAGTAGAATATCTGTACTCATCTCCGAATTGATCTCGACACCTAGATCATGAAGAGCGTGGATGTTCCGGATCATCTTGAGACAATGCTCATTCACTGATGTCCCTTCCACCATCTTAGCAGAGAAAAGATCACCCACAGCATTGTACCTTACAATTCTGTTTTGTGATTCATACAACTCTTTAAGATTCTTAAGGATCGCATATGCACTGTCTATGACCTTATGTTGCCTTTGGAGCTCATTGGTCATCGATGCCATCATGTAGCACCTGACTTGCACATCATCCTCAAGCCACTTATTAAAAGTGTCTCGCTCTTCTTCAGATGCCCCTTCAGGTAAAGCATTGGGACGTGGAGATTTGATAACATATTTAATTTTATCAGCAGTTAAGATTATTTTCAGGTTCCTAACCCAGTCATTGAAATTGGGACCAGTCAAACGGTTGTCATCAAGGATTCTAGATAAGGGGTTTAGTGGAGCCATCTACAACAGAAAATAATAACAGTAAATTTCATATTATTCAAAACATAAATACCTATTGGTTTCTAAGTCTTATGGTACCTCCCACTATTTTAATCAAATCTCATACTCCCTTAGATGAGACTCGGAAATTTCATCATCTGAATTTCCATAGTAGGGATTGGGGTCCCATTAAAAATTAGTAATCCTCACATAATAGGTTCTTGGATACTAACCCTTAATGAGTGGATAACTCTTATCCTAATGCTTCTAAAGCAAATTCCAATCATCCTTTAGCCTCTAAATTGTAGTATCCTCACATAATAGGTTCTTGGATAGTACTCTTTAGTTAAGTCACACCCATCATTCGCATAAGTGTGGTCAATTGAATGTTGTACCCCTCACATAATAGGTTCTTGGGATACACCATTATCGCACCTTATGATATCAAATATTAAAACAAGATAGTATGAACCCTCAGGATAAACATGTTCCCGCATATCTGCAGCCAAACACATCTACCTTAAGAATCCACCTATCATGTAATGATGGAAGGCTAGGATAAAGCCTAAGGCCTCTTCCTTACAACTTAATTTTGAATTAAAAGGGGTTTTGTAAAAAGAGGTCTCATTTAAAATAAACATACATCACATGCATCACATATATATCAAACATACATATAATGTTTAGACCAAACTTTATTATTAGTTCTCGATTATCTTTTCACTGTCCTACTAGAGGCTATGGTGGATTTATCTTGAACATATAATAAATTAGGTCAAGGCCCCCTTGTTAGAAATGTGCCCTAAAACCAATTAGTAGGTTGAAATTAGGGAACTTTAATTTCATTTATGTTATTGTATGAATCTTATTCATCTATATAATGGCTTTTATATTATCATGTATACTTGTGTTATTTATAACTGTTCATGATAATGTCCTTGAATAGCATGATAGAGAATTATATCTCAAGTGTTGAGATGGAGAGACATATGATTCTCAAGAAAATCTATTCTAGATATGTTCCTGATCATAGGTTTATTTATTTGGGCGATAATAAACCATTAAGATTAGCTCAGGTTATACTAGCTCCAATGGGAGGATGGTGAGTCTCAAGCCATCTGTGTAGAGACACTATAGTAAACCTGTGGGTGCTTGTTAGAGAACAAGTACACTGAACGTGACCAATATGAGTACAACTTATGGAGATGTATTTAAATGTCAAAAGCTGCTCATGTGTATAGTCACATTTGTAATCCTCATACCTGAGACACCACTAGTTATCTTATATATGAATTACTAGAGTTTGATAGTATCTTGTACACCCTTAATCATGAGGATGTAATCGGTGCTCATTGGCTTTAGTAAGTTGTATATGAAGATAGGTGAGTGTGCAATAGGGGATCACCACCCTTAATATCAAAGGGAGAATGTCATAGTTAATTCACAAATAATAACTCAATGAAGTCTTTGGCCAAAGCATAAGGTAACCAAGGAAAAGAGGTTTCATGGGTTAACCTAATTGAGTTTATATTTTGGTGAATGGCTAACACAGGATTAAGTTAGGGTTTGACATGAATCCATACCCGAATAACTTAATCGTGACATTGTTTGGTGAAGGATTATTTATTACACGAAGGGTTCATTTATATTTGTATATTCACCCACACCTAGGGCACGTCATGATATGTTGCTAGATGTCACTCATGACTAGTGTAGGCCTAATGATAAGTGTTATCATTGAGGGCAAAATTGGAATAGTTTCAATTGAACCAAAAATAGAAAGTTTCTATTTTGGGAAACATGCGATGTTCCCGAGCCACTACTAGGTTGGGGTGAACCCAATGGGTCACACACATTAAAGCTTAAGTGATCTTCTTGAATTTGTGAGAGGGGATATTCTAATTTGTGTATGAGTTTAATCCTTATTATTAAGGGTTAATAATTAAAAGGATTAAGGATACACTAAACTAGGATAAACCTATTCTTATATGGTGTTTGGTCATGCTAGCACTAGTAACCAAACATCATTGAAAGAGGAGAGAGTCTATAAATAAGAGGGATAGGCCTAGGGTTTCATAAGCTAACTCATCAAAGTGAGTCTCTCTCTCTCATTCCCGCCACTCTCTCTCTCTCCCTCTCAAGCTTGCATTCTCTTCAAGAGTTGTGGAGATCAAGGAGTTCAAGGAGTCTTAGGCTCGTGTGGACTTCATTGGAGGCTTCCATATTTTTGGAGCTCGAGGTTTCGCGAGGATTCACGGCAAGGATTGAAGGATAGCATCTACAAAGGAACACAAGTAAGCTTTAATTAATGTTTGATTAATTGTTTAGATTCGCTTTTATAGTTTGAGTTCGAATCTTGGATGAATACAATGGGAAATTTTTTATTGTTTACTTTCCGCTGCGTTCCCATGGCGTATTCTTTCAGTGGTATCAGAGCCAACTCAAACCTATGATTCGAATCATGAATGGCATAGCTTGGCATGTGTTTAAAATATCTTTATTAATTGGAATCCCGTTTTTCTGGAGCATGCCCACTTGTTTGGCTTGTATCTTGATCAAAACATATCCAAATCGCATGAGGTCGGTCTTGTTTCGATCGTGACTCGATATAGAACGATTCTATATCAATTTTGGAATTTTTACAAGCCATTAAGGCAGCGTTTGGAGGCAAAACAGCTGCTGGACAGAACACAGATTTTCTGTAGAATAGCCTTCGTGGGGTGGGTGACGGCTAGGGTGAAGGGGGCTGCCTCTAGGGTTTGAAACCCTAATTAAATTCAGTTATTCAAGGGTTTATAAACCCTAGATTGGACGGCCATGATTGATGGATGAGATTCCATCAATTTTAGAAACCCATTCATAATAGGAAACTTAGTAAGATTAGGAGTTGCCAATTTCAACTAGTTTCCTATTTGATAACCAATATCCTATTTAGTATAAGATACTAATTAGGTAAATTCTAATGAGATTAGAAGTTAATTAATAAGATTAATTAATTATTTGGTGGCTGGAAATTTAGAGTTTTAGAAACTCTAAGATGATAAGATAAGTTTCCTAATTCAAATAGATTTCTATTTTGCACTTTCTTTGATAGTCAAATTTTGTGTAAATTGCAATCCTTGTTGAAATAGGATATATATTATTTGATGACTCAAAATAGGTTTTTATAAATCCTATTATTATTTTGATTAGTATATGATATTGGATATTCTATATTATCAAAATAAGAAACCCCAAGACCCAAACACCCATGAGATTCACGGCCACAATAGCGTTTACAAACCCTAGTGTGTCACGGCCACTAGGTGGCTTGTTTGTCATTCTTACTTCTTCACAAATATTTTATTGCATGTTTTTCTAAGTGAAAAACTTAATCCCTACTAGATCACACGAATTTCAACACTTGTAAATTCAAGTAATAAGTAAGAAATAAATCAGCCACACTCAAGAAACATATATATCAAAGAACACAGAATGAATTAACTATCAAGAGGGATCCATGAACACAAGAATCATTCCATCCTTCTTGATAGTTTGAAATCACATCAACAAATAATGATTGAACACACAATATACGTGGAAACCCTTTCGGGAGAAAACCACGGGAGAACAAGAGCAATCCACTATGAAAGAAGAGTTACAGAGATTATACCATACACTCTATCTCACCAACCCATGGCCTAGTGTACTGAGATCTCCTCAACTCAGTCCATCGAGTCCTCCTTCTTCAAAGCTTGCTCATCAACTACACAAGTAGTCTCACTCTTGATGTCTTCATCCAAGAGCCATGAGAATGATCCTATCTCCACAGATGATTCTCACTCCATGTATGTAAATGTGGTTTCCAAGGTTTCTAATCCATTCTAAGAAGGTTCATCATCAAATGATCAATATTCAAGCTCATACTCAATTTAGAAATGAAGAACAACAGCCATCAAGTGAAGGAACAAAATAGGTCTAGGAATGGAAATGATTTCTGGCGGCTGAGGTCACTGAATCTCGAGTGACTTATTCCTTTTATAGTAACAACAGTAACCAATCAGAAAACAGGGTTAAAATTAGGTAAAATTAGGGTTTGCACGAACTTGGATCGATCCAAGCAAGGCTTGGATCGATCCAACTTGAATTGGACCAAAAACAACCATTCTGTAAGAAGTTTAACTCGAAACTGGATCGATCCAGCCAAGGCTTGGATCGATCCAACTTGGCCAATTTAAGTTCTTTCAAATATGCATTGTGAAGGTGCAAACAGTGGATCGATCAAGGTCAACCTTGGATCGATCCAAGCATTCCTAACTTCCTAATTTACACAGATGCAAAACATGGGATCGATCCAGATCAACCTTGGATCGATCCAGGTATTCATAAACCCTGATTTTTACTAGTTTGAACATGCATATGATGGAATCTAACCTCCTAGGTTCAAACCTTAGGTCACTAGGTCACTTACCATCCTAATCCATGAAGATATAGAATCATTTTGCCACGGCTTCACTTGAGATCATCAGTACACATCTATAAATGTACAAACCCAAACCAAGTTTTGAAACGAAACTAGCCAACACACAAACACTAAACCTAACAATCTCCCCCTTTGGCAGTTTCGTGACAAAACAAAATATAAAACAAGAAAAACAGGAAAATGAATCTAAGAAACCTTGAAACAAGATTCACTCCCCCTCACTTGTACAATCGTATAAACAAAACAAAACTAAAACCAACCATGACTGAGGAATCGTACATTTCACATCCATCTTGATCTGTTAAACCTGCACACGCTTCACAAACAACCTTATGCAGCATAAAATGAACTGAATATGTAAAGTAGCATATTGACAAAAATATGAAATATTCAAGCAAGAACAGTGCTACAAACATCCATAAAACACCAAATTGTATTAATAATCAAGGTAAGTTCAACAATCAGTTCATTTCATCAATTAGTTCATTACAACAGATCATTTCAACAAAATAACCCAGTCAAGGTTACAAAGTACATATTTACCCACCAAACAACCTTAAAAACTAACAAACCTACAAACAAGCTAAACATAAACTAACATAAACACCCAAAAACTCTCCCCCTTTTTGTCACAAACAGACAAAGGGATCACAGGATGGATGGATCAAATCCAAGGCCACTGTCGTCAAGGGGAGGTGAGGACGGTGCAGTATACCCCGAGCCTGAACCACCGGCAGCATCAGAATGCTGACTAGTGAAGAGGGAAATGAGGTGGTCGATCTTCGCATCAGTGCGAGCCTGACTGACCTCCAAAGCTGCAATGCGCTGATGAAGACCAGCTATAGTCATGGGGTAAACAGGTGGAGCAGGAGGTGGAGCATCAGAGGCAGCAGCAGCAGCAGCAGGAGCAGGAGGAGCATCCTCATCAGAGTCACCGCCAAGTGTAGAGGTATGTCCACGGCTGCGATTAATGCACGCCAAATCAATGGGGCCACGAGTAGGCTTCTCGGGCCTGTCAGATGGAGAAGTCTTCACCCCTAACTTCTTACAAAACTCCGTGATCATGGCTCCATACGGTAAGGCCGTCTTGACCTCATGAGCTCGAGCCACAACACGAATGGTACCCCAAATGAGCTTCGGAAAGTTGATAACAGCTCCATTCATGAAGGCATAATACAACCGAGCCTTGGAGTGCTCAAAATGGACTCGACTACCCCCGGGAAATAAATTCCACCATAAAATGATGTTCAAGGCACGAAATTCTTCCTTGAGGTTGCCTTGAACGAATTTCCCATTTTTTAACCCGGCAGAGGTACACAAAGAATGGACAAGCAGGTCATCACCCACATTCGAGTCATTGTCAAAGGAAAAAGATGGAGAATTAGGTGGAGGCATGGGCACATCTAAATAATCAGCTATCATCTGTGGAGTCACAGTGATAGACTTCCCTCTAACCCTAGACACAATCTCAAATGATTCGGTGTTCACAGTGTGGACACCCATGTAGAAACTCTTGACAAGTGAGGGTATAAACAACTTAATGGGCTCAAAAAAATGACCTAACTTATGAAATTGAATCATTTGAATGAAGAGAGTGTCGGTCATACCCTTGGGAATTACTTGACGCTCACAAATGACGGGACGCTGCTCATAAACTTCCTCCTTAGTGAGCTTGGCATGTGCAAAGGAGGGTTCCTCGTCCAGTGGGTCTTCAACAATGAGTGGATTGGGAAGGTTTGCTTGCTCTTGAGGAGTGAGAGGAGCATTCTTCCTCTTTTTGGCAGCGGGGGCCTTGCCCTTCCCTTTGGAGGAGGAACCTCCATGTCTAGACCCTTCACCACCAGTCATGGTGAAGATGACCACGCGAACCCATAGAAATCCGAGGCAGAGAACACAAATGTCAAGCAATGAGGTACTCATAGTGTGAGAAAATGATTGGAATGAGGGAAAAAGACTTTGAACAGAGAATACAGAGGAGAGAGAAGGCTCACAAGACTGAAAAATGCGGGAGAAAGTGAACAGTGCACTTTGAAATTTGCCCTAAATAATGAAATTCCTCGAAGTTGGATCGATCCAAGTGAGGACTGGATCGATCCACTAAGTCTGAGCACGAGACAAAGGCAAGGGAAACCAACTCTGGATCGATCCAAGGTGGAGCTGGATCGATCCACTAAGCCTGAATGTGAGATAAATGAGATGAAACACCATGCTGGATCGATCCAAGGTGAAGCTAGATCGATCCAGTTTGCACTTACAGAATGCATGTTTTGAGAGAAAATGTTCAAAATTGATTTAGATCGATCCAGGAAAGGGCTGGATCGATCCAACAATCTTCAATGCAGCATGAAGAAAAATGAAAGGCCCTCTGGATCGATCCAGATCAGTGGTGGATCGATCCACTAAGTGAAAAACATATGAAAAACAGTTGGTTCACCAAGAAAAAATGTGAGAACTGAAGACTTAGATACAAGTATAATTGTATACCAATGAACAAGAGGCATGTGAAAACAAAATTGGAGCAAGGAACAAAACTGATTGACACATCATTGTTCACAAATTTGTAGACCAAGATTTCAACTGACAAGAAACTGAGAATAGAGGCTACAAACATGATAAAAAGCATGGCTATGAGTAACCAATGATTATCACCAACATGCAAAATGCATATCATCACAAGATTGACAATTGTAATATGAGAATCCAAACTAATGTGTGTGTGCAATGGTTAGATCAATTCATAACCATGTATAAATTAGATGCTGTAGACTCAAAATGATTTGAAAAATTATGCAATGATTGTGAATATAGAAGTCAAACCAAGTAGGTGAGGATAACTAACTCCTCATCAAGATTTCAAAAGGCTGAACATGGAATCCCAGAGAATACACATGAAGATCATGAAATAGGATAATCAAGTATTTTAGGGAGAACTTTTAAGCATAAACATGACAGCTTTTCAAGATAGGATTTCTTGTCACAGAATTTGAAGAAGGATCAATTCTCCCCTTCAATATATTTTGGTTTCAAGACAATGAATTTGAAAGAAGATCAATTCTCTTCTTCCATTCATGAGTATATTTCCTTTTCATTGGACATATGAGGCAAATTAAACCATGACCCAAATTTATTGGGAATGAAGGTATAGAGTTAGAAATCCCATAACCCAAGATGAAGTGGATACTTGAAGAGAAGGTAGTACAGACTACTTATAGGTCAATCTATATCACAAATACAAAGAATAATGATCAGCCCATTTGACTCCAACAACATGAAACTTATATCACAGAATCAACACAATCAAGACCAATAGTGCAAGAGATTTTCAGATTCACTCACATTGAACAATATACAATAAGAAGATGATATTAAGTGCACATGATAAAACCAAGATAAACTCATATTCAGTGTGATTATCAAGCATGTATCCTGCACTCCAGTAATTTCAATTAATCATACAAATCCCCAATGCTGTTCTCAAGTATTCAAATCTAGCATTATCAAGAGGTTTTGTGAGAAGATCAGCAAGTTGATTTGTAGATGCTACAAATTGCATAGACAGCACTTTAATCTCAACCAAGTCTCTTATGAAATGATGTCTTATGTCAATATGTTTGGTTCTAGAATGCTGAACAGGATTTTTGGAAATATTGATTGCACTCTCATGTCACAAAATACAACTAAACTTGAATCCTTGACTCCATAGTCACTCAACATTTGTTTCATCCACAATAATTGTGCACAGCATGCACCAGCAGCAATGTATTCAGCTTCAGCTGTGGACAGAGCAATGGAATTTTGTTTCTTACTGTGCCAAGAAACCAAGGAATTTCCAACATAAAAGCAACCTCCAGAGGTGCTTTTCCTGTCAGCCACATTTCCAGCCCAGTCGGCATCAGAATATGCAGCAAGATTAAGATTGGTATCCCTAGAATACCAAAGACCATAACCCTGTGTGCCACTCACATAGCGAATGATTCGCTTGACAGCATGAAGATGTGACTCTTTAGGATTGGACTGGAACCTAGCACAAACTCCAACACTATATGAAATGTCAGGTCTACTAGCTGTAAGGTAGAGCAAGCTACCTATCATGCTACGAAATAAGGTTTGACCTACATCCTTTCCACTTTCATCCTTGGAAAGTATTGTGCTAGTGCTCATTGGTGACCTAGCATGTTTAGCACTTTCAAGTCCAAACTTTTTGACAAGTTCCTTGGCATATTTGGATTGGGAAACAAATATCCCATCATCCATTTGTTTAACTTGCAACCCTAGGAAGTAAGTTAATTCACCAACCATGCTCATTTCAAACTCTCTCTTCATCTCTTCAGAAAAACTATGAGCAAGTGTATTCAAAGTTGATCCAAAAACAATATCATCAACATACACTTGAGCAACAACAATTGATCCTTGTACAGATTTTATGAACAAAGTTTTATCCACACTTCCTCTAGTGAAACCCCTCTCTAGAAGGTATGATGTCAGCCTCTCATACCAAGCTCTTGGAGCTTGTTTGAGACCATACAAGGCTTTCTTCAGCTTGTAGACATGAGTGGGATGATGTAGATCTTCAAACCCTTTAGGTTGTTCCACAAACACATCTTCTTGAAGAAATCCATTCAAGAAGGCACTTTTCACATCCATTTGAAATAGAGTGAAATTGAGATGACATGCAACCGATAGCAACAAGCGAACAGACTCAAGCCTAGCAACAGGAGCAAAAGTTTCATCAAAATCTATACCTTCTTCCTGAGTATATCCCTGTGCCACAAGCCTAGCCTTGTTTCTAACAATGACACCAGATTCATCAGTCTTATTTTTAAAAATCCATTTAGTTCCAATGACATTCTTATTTGATGGTCTAGGAACTAAATCCCAAACATCATTCTTGACAAACTGATGAAGCTCTTCTTGCATGGCAAGAACCCATTCCTCATCAAGCAAGGCTTCTTTGACATTTTTGGGTTCAATCTTAGAGGTATAACTCAGAAATGTCATCTCATTCTCAATTTGACTCCTAGTCCTAACTCCAACTTCAGGTTTTCCCACTATATTCTCACTAGAATGGTATCTTTTGGACCAAGAGTTTGAAGGAATTGAATCATCAACAGGTGTAGAATTTGTCCCTTGATCATCACTACCTCTTTCACTTTGAACATTAACAACCTCCATATCATATTTTGATGAGCAAGGAGCATTCAATGATTTTTCTTCAACATCTACAGATTTGTCAATTTCTTTGCTCACCAAATCATCAATGACCACATTTATCGACTCCATCACAGTAGATGTCCTAAGATTGAACATTCTATAGGCACGACTGTTAGTGGAGTATCCTAGAAGAAAACCATCATCACTCCTAGAGTCAAATTTTCCTAAGGATTCTCTATCCCTAAGAATGTAACATTTACTTCCAAAGACTCTAAAATATTTCAAATTGGGTTTCTTTCCTTTCCATAATTCATATGGAGAGCATTGGGTGTGAGGCCTCACATAAACTCTATTGATGATATGACAAGCAGTATTGACAGCCTCAGCCCAAAAATGTTTGGCTAAAGATTTGCTCAAAAGCATGACACGAGCCATTTCTTGAATGACTCTGTTTTTCCTTTCAACAACACCATTTTGCTGAGGTGTTTTGGGGGCAGAAAATTTATGATTAATGCCCTCATTGTCACAAAATTCACTAAACTCAGAGTTTTCAAACTCCCTTCCATGATCACTTCTTAACCTAATGATTTGATTGATAGTACATCCTTTCTCAATTTGAAGTTGCCTACACAAGGCTTTGAAGTTTTCAAAACAATCAGATTTTTCTCTCAAAAATTTTACCCAAGAGAATCTAGAGAAATCATCAACCATCACAAAAATGTATCTCTTTCCTCCTAAACTTTCAGTTCTCATTGGACCCATGAGATCAACATGAACAAGTTCTAGAGGTCTAGATGTGTTAATACCACTTGTTTTCTTATGAGACACTCTAATTTGTTTGCCCTTTTGACATGGTCCACATACACTTTCCTCAATTTTGTCAAACTTAGGAACTCCTCCAACAATTTCATTTTTTGACAATTTCGAGAGATCTTTGAAATTTATGTGACCAAGACGTTGATGCCAAAGCTCAACATCATCAACTTTGGCTCTATTACAAACTAGAGACTCATTTGGAACTATTCCATAACAGTTGTCACTTGTTCTTTTTCCTTCAAGAACACACTTCCCATCTTTACCAAAAACACGACATGTAGCCTTGGTGAAGTTCACTGAAAAATTACTGTCACAAAGATGACTAATGCTAATAAGATTAGCTTTAAGACCATCAACAAAAAGAACATCTTCAAGCTTAGGAAAGCCATGAGATTCAACAATCCCTTTACCTTGAATGTTTAATCTATTACCATCACCAAAAGTGACAGTCCCTCCATTACACTCTTCAAGGTGAACAAATAAGGATTTGTCACCTGTCATATGACGAGAGCAACCACTATCAAAATACCACTGTTTACTCTCTTTTGCCCTCAAGGCAGTGTGCACGACATTACATTTAAGACTCTCCTTTCTTACCCAAACTCTATTCCCTGTCTTAACCTCATGCACCTTAGGTAGCTTTCTATTTGATCCCAGTGGGAGGATAATTGAGAACTAATAATAAAAGTGGGTCTAAACCT
>JAESVK010000322.1:21117-55765 GCA_017140935.1 Hamamelis virginiana | reverse complement strand
CTTATCATATATATGTTAGAACATTTTAGATAAGTTATACCTTCCATATATTATGATAATATGAAACTTAATATACCCTTTAGGATTGGTTTTAGGGCATACTTCCAACAGCAATATGTCAAGACACACCCTAGGTTGTGTGAAGGTTAATCATAACACAGTGAACCCTTCAGTTACAATTAAGATACAATTCGATCCTTCCATCAAACAATGCCTTAGTTAAATTACTTGGGTATTGGATAATATGCCAAACCCTAATTTAACATTTTGTATGTAATTCTCAAAATATAAATTCAACCTTGGGACACTCAAGAAACAGTTTTCTTATTCCCAACTGCTTTGGCCAAAGACTTATATGAATTATATCTTTGAGAATAATACGAGGCATTCCCTCTCTTTACTGAGAGTGATAGATTCCTTGTTGTACACTCATATGTCCCCATGACAGGTATACTAGGGCCAATGAGTACATACACAAATTCCATGGTTAGGATATGTACATTGTACTATCAAACCCTAATACCCTAACATACATCTATGGTGCCTCAGGTCTAAGGATCACTTGCACCATTGTAACCCTGAGTTGTTGTTTGACATGTAAGTAAAACTCCATTCAACAAACTCAATCAATGATCACATTCAGTGTACTTGTTCTCAAACAAGCACCCACAGGTTTGTTCTAGTGTCATTACACAAATGACTTGAGACTAGTCATTCTCCATATTGAGCAGACATAACCTGTGCTAGTCTATCCGGATTATTAATGCCCAATAAATAATCCTATGACTAGGAATATCTAAGAAAGAAATCTTTAACAATATAAGTCTCCTAATCTCAACTCTTGAGATCTTATATTGACATTCCTTCTAAGGACTTATCATGAATATAATAACAGAAGAATACATGATAATCAAAAGCCCATTTTATTAATGAATAATAATAATACATGAATCAACTTTATGTCCTAAATTACACCAGTGAGATTGGCTATTAGGGCATATTACTAACAATATCATCCATGATTCTCATATCTAAATTTTCAGAAACTGCTAAACTTACAGATATCTGAAAGTTATTGCGTCCATGACAGGAGAGTATATTTTTTCATAATCAATCCCAGGTTTCTGCAGGAAACCTTGTGCCACCCACTTGTAACCTACAGGGTTAACACCTTTGGGAGTTGGTAATATAGATCCAAATACACCATGTTTATTAAAAGACTCTAATTCTGTATTAATGGCATCTTGCCATTTTGGTCAATCTGTTCTTTGTCGACATTCATTTATATTACGTAGTTCAGTATCATCATCATCATCATCCTTTGATATTTTTGTAGCTACTGCATATGTAAATATGTCATCGATGACTATTTCTTTTCTGTTCCACATCTCTCTTGAATAAGTGTAACTTATAGAGATCTCTTCATTATTGGTACATTTTCCTCTTCAGGGGCTTTCAAAGTCTCATCAGGGACTTGTGTCTTGTTCAAGACAATAACTTATTCTGGAGTTTTAGAGAGAGTGGATTTTTGCATAACCTCATCTTGAGTGTTCTTATAGTGTGAGTGCTCATTTTTTCTCTTCCGGGGAGCTAAGTCCTTTGAACCTATAAGTCTGCCACGCTTGTGGCGTACCGCAGATTCATTTGCTGCCATATTTGAATTTTGACCTACAGGGGCATTAATTTGTCAAGTGCATTTATAGTTGGCGCATGTGATTTTGTCACTTTCACTGCTTGTAACTGAATTTCGGCCCAAAAAGAAAATGAATGGAAAAAGATGGGGATTCATAAAATTTTGCTCTTTTCTCGTTTTGATATTCCTCAAAATCGACCTCTTTTATCGGCCGCCCTGAGCTTTTGGTCGATTTTGACCAATTCTCTTCATTTGAATGATGGAATGATGTCTCCTACTCTTTTGGATCTTGCTGCTTTGTTCGGCCTTTGGCCGCATGGTATTGAAGTAAATAGTAACACTCCACCTATTGAGTTAAATTTTAGTCTCAATTTTTCTAGAAAAGAGTTTGCATTTATAGCTGGCGCATGTGATTTTGTCACTTTCACTGCATTATTAAATGCATCGAGTAATTTGTTTGCAATTTCTTGTAAATGAAATATTCTCTGTATTTCAGTTTCACATTGTGAAGTACGTGGATCTAGATGTGACAAAGTAGGTGTATTCCACGTTAATTCACGTCGTTCTTCAGGAACGGATTGGTTATGATTCACCATCTATTATTCAATATCTCGAACCTATGACTGGAGATTTGTTTACAGCTCGTTTTGAGGATTGTCATTTTGATAATACCAATTCCTATCGATGAACAAAATTCATCAAATACTTGAGATGTAAACTCAGCTGCATTATCAAGTCTTATATACTTAATAGGTTGGTCGGGGAATTGTGCTTTAAGTTTAATGATTTGAGCCAATAGACGGGCAAAAACCATATTCCTAGAATAAAGTAGGCTAACATGAGACTAACGGGTGGAAGCATCAATTAGGACTATGAAATACCTAAACGATCCACTTGTGGGATTTATAGGACCATAAATATCACCTTGTATCCTTTAGAAAAAAGATGGCGATTCGAATGCAATACTGAGAAAAGATGGTTTGGTTACAAATTTACCTTGTGAACAAGGGATACACAAATATCCATTTGGTATAGTCAACTGATAATTTGCTAAAGGATGCCCACAAAAGTTATCAATAATTCTTCTTAACATAGTGATCTCAGGATGCCCTAATCTATCATGCCAAAGAGTTAAGGTATTAGGGTCATCAAGCTTTTTACTTGATTTAAGCTTCTGGCTTATAACATAGTGGGATTCACCTGTGAACTAGCTTCCCGGTCAGGCTGTTATTGCTGTGTCCACGTCATCACTACGCGTGATTTGGGATTTTAGAAAACAAAGGAGTCGCCACCTTATTTTTAAGGAATAAGGAAACCATAAAAATATTTTATTTTTAATAAAACAAAACAAACTCCATTTAATGAAAAGGCAATCTGTGAACCAAAGATGGATCCGGGGGCTAGGTTACAACGTGAGAAGGTTCCAAGTTCTTACTTGTAGGCACCCACCTCGCCCTAATTAAAGGACTTCTGATTTATTTGGGCTATTTAAAATCTTAATGCAAATAATCTCAAATAATCTAATCAACCAATGAAAATAGTGATATAAATGCAATAATCTGTATTAATAATAATAAAAAATAATATACAAACAAACCCTAAAAACCTAGGACTCCCAACTAGCATCCTAGGACGAACTTGAGCTCTATTAGCGCCTACGTAACCTACTAGTGTTACCTAGCAAGTATCAAAGTCCACATAGTCCGACCACCCTAGGACTCTCCTATTGTAATGAACTACATCATTTAAAAGTATTCAACTTTATCCAAGACTCTATCTTCGAGAGTTTTTATCCATTCAAAATTATTGTTCAAAATAGTTCAACAATTAAAAGATTTCCAATACAATCAGAATTTTAAAAGATAAAACTTATCTTTTAGAAGTTAACCTCAATTTAAACTTCTTTTTCAAATCAATCATCATCCATGGAATTTCATTCCAAAATCATTTCTTTTTTAAAGAAATTATTTTCAACACAAATTCTTTTAAAAGACTCCTATTTCATGGGGAAACCATTTAATAAATCAATTATTTTCAATAAAAAATTATTTTTAAAATCCCTCTCAAAGATAGACTTCTAAACTCATTAAAACACTCGAGTTTGAAGGCACCTCCTGCAACAAAGAAAAGTCCTAGGGAAGGTCAAGCGACCTTCCTAATCCTAGGGTCTCTGACTAACCCTAAGTTAATCTAAAAGCCTAAAATACTAATGCAATGCATGCTGGAATTTAAACAAGATAGGCAAATATGCATGATATTAATTCTAACAATGCATGAAAAATGCTCCTAAAAATGCATACTAATTAACTATGTGAACCTAGGCATATTTCTAAGTTAAATTTGACCCTAAAATGATTTTTAGAATAATTTAAAATCACTTTTCAATTCTGGACAGATTCGAATGTGGATCTTAAACCATTCTAAAAACCTTGAAAATAAAGAATAAAAACCATGGCAATGACCTAGCATGTATCCTAAATGAATGTACTTTGAGAAAATATAAAGAAACATGCATAAATGTGACCTAAAAATGAAAATTAAGCCACTCTAAATTGTATATTCAAATCTGGACAGATTTGAATATACACTTTTAAGTGCTTAAAAAGCATTTTTATATCACATAGATAATCATATAAAATACATAATATGCATACTAACATGACATGTGAATTTAATCTACAAGATGAACATGAAATCATGGCTTAAAAACATTATTTAACCCTCTTCAAAGTCCATATTCAAATCTGGACAGATTTGAACACATACTTTGAGGGGCTTAATTAATATAATTAACCCATTCAAAATATCAAGAATAAATCCTAAAATGCAACCTAACATATTAATATAATTTCCTATTTGAAATGCATGCAAAAATATGGCTTAAAAAGGATGTTTAAGCCTCTTTTTAAACCAATTCCAAATCTGGACTGATTTGAAACCAATCCTAAAAGTGTTTTAAATCATCACGATTAATCCAATAAAATAACAAATAAAAATCCTAATATACAACCTAACATGCTCGGCTAAATTGTTATGTAAAACAAGATCAAAACTACGCTAAAAACATGCTTAAACAATTAATCTAAACGCAAGGGGAGGATCTTACCTTCGCACGCTCCCTCGTACACATTTCATATATTCAAACCATCAAATCTATGTCGAGTGTTTAAATAATCATAAAAGCATAAAATAATGACTCAAGACTCATCACATATCAAAAAATAATACCTCAACACATTTACATAATCATTAATATCATATGATCATCAAATGATCACCACAAGGTTTCAACAATTATGTAAACATATTAACACTTATCCTAAGCATGCTCACACATATAAAATCACACAAACAACTATTTAATCAAACTAATATGCTATTAAAAATACAAATATGCTACTGTCTTATTTTAAAAAACACATCCTATTCTACCATGCAAATGTATTGAACAAATAACATGATCAAACACAAACTACTACTACCCTATCATGTATAAACAAGTACAAAGCTATTCATATCTGTTCACCCTAAAAAATTTCTATGGTCTTTAGGTATGAGTACTTCGGCCTGGCAGCTATCACACGGGCGTGCCAACTGCAATCAAGGCGGTTGTAGGTTCTGGGGTCTTTGAGTGCAAAGACGTGTGTGCCTTGAAGTGTGAAAATATGATGGAATTGAAGGAATTTAAACAAAAATACAAATCACAAGAGACATACCATTGTTGGCCTTGTAAGCTCCTTTGATTAATATCCTTGCAAATTATGAAAATCCGAAGATAGAATTGATCGAATACAACTTGACCACGAAAATGAAATAAAGTACTCTTAAACTAGGAAAGTAAATTGACTGAAAGCAAATAAAGATAAAAGTAATTGATGTTTGATTGTTGATCGAGGCTTCCTTCTTGACTTCTTTTGGCTTTAATAGGATGGCAGCTTTGGCTATTTGAATAACAAGTGTCTATCCACGTTTTAGTCCATTATCCACTTTCTTCTCAAGCTATATTTCCATTCCCCACGTTTTGGCGGTTATAACTTACTGGGTCTTCTCCAGATGTTGACACGTGTCAAACCATGACCTTCCACTAAACCGTATTTTCTCCTTAAAAATAGGGGATGGCTGTATGACCGATATTTCTGGGGTGGCTGAAAATCTTCTCGGTCGATTCTTAAAGTGGCCGATTCTTTATAGGTCGCTTTATATTACTTTTTCCTAATGGCCGACAATATACTTAGTCGATTTATATTACTTTTATGGCCAAAATTTCTTCCTTTTAAATCCAGTCATGAATTTTCCTTTTATATTTCGGTCAAAACTTATGATCGATTTTTTTGGTGTGTCAACATTTGCCCCCCACATCCTTTTAAATTTTAGTGAATTCATTAGGATGTTGCTTTTATTTAGCTGAAAAAAATCATTCTAAGCATGGACGGCTGTCGGCCTTCATTTGTTTCTAGGTGTGGCCACGTGTTTGTTTTTAATTTGCTGACTTTAAAATTTTTGTACCTGCTTTGAGCTTTTGGCGGCGCTTGTTACTGAGAGGAGTCTTTTCAAATTCTGACTCATTATTAGCCTGTTTTCCAATGGTTTTAAACATTCAAACCCTCATCTTTCCTCATACTTCACTCTTGCTAACTGAGTTTCTTTGAAAACCATCCTTACCAGAGCTACTTTCACCATTACTTGCAATTTTCCGGCGTTGTTCCTTTGATAAACAATCTTTCTTCATCTTTGCTCCTTGTTTGACCATTCTACTGTTCTCTTTTTGTTCGAACTGAGCTTTTCTCCATGGCAGCTGATGACGAGGAGCAGTCGAGTCTTCTTGACCGTGTTAAGCTGCTCCGAGAGGGCAAACATAAGGTGGTGGACTCTCAGGTATATTCTCCGGTTTATTCCTCTTTTACATTAGGCCATAGGGTTGTTGACCTATCCCAACTCCCAGATTTTTCTTCTAGCCTTCCCAAACAAGAGTCTGAGTTTTTTCTTTTTGAGAAACCTGAGTTGTTTATTCCGCTGAGAAAGATTTCTAAAGCTTGGCCATCTTGTTCTGTCGGATGGAATAAATGGTTTAACCGAATTTCGGCCCAAAAAGAAAATGAATGGAAAAAGATGGGGATTCATGAAATTTTGCTCTTTTCTCGTTTTGATATTCCTCAAAATCGACCTCTTTTATCGGCCACCCTGAGCTTTTGGTCGAGCATGTTCCATTTCCCTTCGTTGTTCAAACTCAGGGGGAACATCCTCTCTAGGATCTATGTTCATGCCATAT
Organism: Hamamelis virginiana; assembly: GCA_017140935.1. Lineage (NCBI taxonomy): Eukaryota > Viridiplantae > Streptophyta > Magnoliopsida > Saxifragales > Hamamelidaceae > Hamamelis > Hamamelis virginiana. The sequence continues at coordinate 48,863 of JAESVK010000322.1, read as the reverse complement.
ACACCCATAGAAGATAGAAGGGATAAGCTGCAAATGCAAAGAATGAAGAAAAAGAATATTTTATTAATTATGAAGAAAGAAGAATAATCACAAACTAAGCTATCATTTGCCTCCTAATAGGGGAGGGATAATTTTATTGAAAATGGAAAAACAAGAGTCCTATTCTACAATCCTATAGAAAAAAAGTATAGAAATCCTACAAGCTATCATCTGATGGGAGTGAATCTTTCGTGACTGAGTCTTCAACTCGAGGCTCATACTCAAGGCTCCAGTTGGTCAATGGACTTATGGTATCTTCAATGAGGTGGATAGGATTGGGTTCATGAACATGCTCTTCGATGCAGGCGATCTCTTTGAACATAGCCCCTATGGCGACTTCATCGATGTGGTCGATCCAATCAAACTTTCTATGCTCTTCGGCTGTGATGGTAGTTGGAGAGAGAGGTAATGGTGTGTTGAAGAAGATTTCAAACCCAGGAACTCTAGCTTTCTGATCTTCAAAGTAAATGGGCTCAGGGAACCCACAATAAGGGAAATCATCCCCTTCTTTGATGAAAGCCCCATTCAGAGTGGGCCGGTAAGGTTTTAGAGTGAGGTTAGGGACTCGTCCCTCTTCTTTAGCCAACTGTCTTTCTTTTCTTTTCTGTGCCATCTCTTTTCTGTCAACTTTGGTACTTTGATAGCCCAATCCAAAAGGGTAGATTGCTGAAGGATACTCGATAGAATCAGGTGTGCCTTGATGAGGACGACCTAAGCCCATTCCTGGAAAGAAGCCCATATTTTTCATGATTTGACCTACTTGCATATTCCCATACGGACTGGAGTCTAGCACCATTTTCTCTTTACATCCTAGATCAACCTCTACATATTGTATGTATTCAAAGCCTGTCAATGGTACTTCTTCAATCTCCGGCTTGATCTCACAGATAGGTACACAGGTAGGAGTGATCTCAGAATCTCCCTTTAATGTCACCACTAAGCCTTTGTAGGGGAACTTAACCTTTTGATGGAGGGAAAAAGGCACACCCCTATTGGATGGATCTAAGGCATACCAAGGAGAAGATTGAAACAGGCAGGCACATCTAGTACTTGGAAATCGACTTGGAATTCTACAGGCCCAATAGCTAGAGGTAAAGTGATCATGCCAACTACTTCTCTTCGAGTGTTGTCATATGCTCTCACAGTTTGCCCTGAAGGTTTGAATTCTGACAGTTCGATGCCCAAGGAAGTGGCGGTGCTGAGAGGACATACATTCAAGGCTAACCCGTTATCTATCAACACTGTAGGAATTCTCTTGCCCATAGTATCCACCGTGACATACAAAGCTTGTAAATGATGGGGTCCTTTCTTCGGAAGGTCTGACTCTGTGAAGGATATTGACTGCCCATGCTGAACTGGACTGACTAGACTGACTAAACCCTCGAATGAAGTATTGATGGGAATCTGAACCTGGTTGAGTAGCCTGAGTACTGTCTGCCTGTGCTTTTGAGAAGCCAATAGAAGTCCCCAGATGGTGATATTGGCTTGAGTACGCTTAAGCTGTTTCAATATTTCTTCCTCTTCCTCTTGAACTTCAGTGCGTTGAGATCTTTCTAACTCTCCTAAAGGGTTGTCGGATTCCAAGTTGGCAGGCTTGAAATGACCCCATCTTCCTCATCACTGGCCCAAATATCTGCTATCTCCTCGGGTGTGTTCATCAAATCTTCTCACTCTATAATATCAATCTCATTCTCTGACCCATCATCTATGGTAGACTCGGTGGAAGTCGAACTTGATCCGAAATTCTAGGTGACCCATGGTTGCCTTGGATAGACGGTTCGGTGATGGGTGTCTCCATTCATATGGAGGACCTTGGTTGTGAAGTACTTCTTGAGGATACTCTGGCTAGCTTTCTCAAAATAGATGAGGTTTGGATTTTCGGGTTCAACCTGAGCCACAGGATTGTCTTCTTTAAGTGAGTCAGGGTCATCACCCCAACCAGAAGGAGCAATGGGTTTTTCAAAGGTGGATTTTTCAAAGGTGGGCTTCTTCATCCTAGGGTAAAGGACATAGAAGTCAAACTTCCCACTAGGTTCTCCCAACAGGCCTACTTCGGGATCTCCGGCCTCATATCTTTTTCGCAACTCCCATTGGCTAGTTCCAGTCTTGGAAAAGGCTTTCTTGGTTCTAGTATTAGATCTAATGGGTTCAATCTTTGTCACCTCGGCTACACAAGACTTTTCAGAGTAGAGAACATAGAAACTAAACCTCTTATTTCTTTCTGTCAATAAATCTACACAAGGATCTCTAGCTTCAAACATTTCTTTGAGAGCCCACTGACTAGTACCATTCTTTGATGACTGATCCACTTTGCGAGGCTCGGGAAGCCCATTCGAACTAAAACCCGGGAATGTATCTTTCTCAAACTGTCTCCATGAACGATAAAGCCCCCTTGGGCTGGTGAAGGGTTGAGGAATTTCAATCAGACCTTGATCAATGAACCCTTGTACTATATTCCACAATGTGTCACATGATTCCGTGTCATTGCTATAGGTGGCATGGTATTGGCAGTAAAACTTTTTGGGTTTTGGCTTGTACAGGATAATGAGCCCACGGGCTTGACAGTGATGAAACATTTCAATCAAGGAAGTAGGGAATGAAGGGTGAGGGCGGATAGGCTCACAATGGACATAAGGGTCGGCATGGATAACATTGATGTTTGCTGGTGGTGGGACTGCATGGGTAGGAATTGGATTTTGGGTGACATTGGGTTGAGAAGGTGGGGAAATGGTTTTATTGTCCATGAGGTCTTGGATTTCATGGCGGAGACGGAAGCAACGGTTGGTAACATGGCCTTTGGATTGATGGAAATGGCAATATCCATTCTCATTGTAGTTCTTGGGTAATAGGTTGGGTGTAGGTCTGGGTTCCAGAGGTTGGAGCAAGCCTCGAGCTTTTAATTTCTCAAAGACTTTTTCCAATGGCATATAGAGTTCGGTGAATCTTCTGGATGGTTTATTTCCTAAGGAAAAGGGTTGGGTCAATGGAGTAGGCTAAGATATGGCATTGACTTCGGTAGCCTTCCCATTGATGACAGGTCGGCGATTTTTGTAGGGTTCATCGGTTCGGAGAGCTCCATCGGCTAGAGCGTCCTCCACTTGGGTACCAGCAGCAACCAGAGCTCGAAAATTTGGAAGATATTGGAAAAACATGTGCTTATGATACACTGATCGACTCAGACGACGAGGGAGATTATTCCCCGTCAGTGATCAGAATTAATAATTTATAAACCGCGTGACAATTAATCTCAATTCGATTGTGATCAGTGAGCACGGGTGTCGAACCACTGGGAAGTGCAGGTTTATATTAAAAGGACTCTTTAGAATCAATTCAAGTGGAAAGAATATTATCAATTAAATTGGTTGGTGGTAACTGCTCCGATTGGGTCGAAGCGAAAACAAAGTAATTTTAATAAAAGCTTAGTAAAAATGCGGTTAAGTTGGTGGATTGAGCGGAACTTGGGTGAGAAGTCCATTTGAATATCAATTAAACAATTTATGTTTATAAAATCCTCACTATAGTAATTATGTATGGTGGTTCTTCCAACTACAAGAAGGAAGTCCCAAAAAGATTATGAATACAGGACCGGCAAGTTTATCCCCGAAAAGAATGGAGTATCGCTACCCACCTTAAATGAGGAATAAAGCATACTGGTTTGTATTCATACCAATAAAAACCATTGCATAATTATATAATTGCAATCACAGATATACAATTATATGATATTATATTCGGCAATAGTGTGCGGTAAAACCTTCACAACTATGCAATCACATAATACAAATAGAGGGATGTTTATAAAATAGGATTGTAAAATGAATTCAACTTCATCCTCACCCAAGCTTGGAGTATTAGCTACACATCACTGGAGGATAATATCCTTTATCCAGGCAAGCTTTTGGGGGTCACGGGATGGAAAATACAGTAAAAGCGGTAATTAATTGACTGAATAAATAAGGAAAATGGCAGAAAGTAAATAAAGAAAAGTGACAGAAATAAATAAAGAAAAGAAAAGACTTAAATAAATAAAGAAAAAGGCAGAAAAAGTAAAGAACAGTTCTCAAGTGAGAACTGAGCCATGCATAAAAAGGAAAATAACAGAATCGGAAATTACTGAAAATAAAGACTTAATCGGATAGAATAGTTCTCAAGTGAGAACTGAGCCAGGCATTAAAAGGAAAATGACAGAATTGGAATTGACTGAAAATTGAAACTACCGATTGAAATGCGAAAATAAACTGTAACTTGAATTAAAATTAGCAGAGTAATGATTCAGAGCTTAAGTCATGAACCCTCAAAACGTCGTCGTTACACTTCTATTTATAGAAGGAAAAGGTAAAAGACGCTAATACCCTCAAAATATCCCAAAATATCTATTATCCCCGCAGCCGCCCTTGGCTATCGATAGCGAAGGTTCGCTATCGATAGAGGTGCTATCGATAGCGAATCTTGGCTATCGATAGTCAAGGTCAAACTTTGACTTTCTTTGCAGATTTCAACGTCTGCTCTTTTGGTACTTCCCTCGGCTGCTTTGGATCGTTTTCGGACGTTCCTTGATTCGAGATGCTCTTCAGGGCTTCATCGGTGACGACTTTATTTAATGGTAATCTGCACATATTTCTTAAAACAGAGATTAAACCCAATTGTACAGATATTCATGTAAAACGCTATTTATTATACAATTATATATATAAGAGAACATAGAAATACCCTAGTTGAATGGTATGATTGAGGTACAATCATACACTGGGAGCAAGTTCTGCACTATCATGCGGATTTGTTCTTCTTCCTCAGGGCGGTTAGCCATTTTAGAAGCCTTGGCTCTTCAGCGGGTGAGGAAAGCAGAGAAAGTTTCTCTTGATTCTTGCTTTGTAGTCTCCAAGTCCCTCCTTGTGACATCAACTTCTGTGTTATACCGGTAATGATTGCTGAACTCAGTGCATATATCCTCTCATGTCTTCAATCCAGACTCATCCAGTGACAAAAACCATTTCAGAGCAGATCCAGCTAGTGTCTCATGGAACATTTGGGCAAGCAGGTCATCATCAGCCCCTTGTGGATGCATGGCTCTCACGTACATCTTCAGATGGGTTTTAGGACAACCCATTCCATCAAACTTCTCTAACTCGGGCATTCTGAAATGAGTGGGCATACGGGCCTTAGGGAACAGAGATAATGACGACATGTCCACCAGATCATCAGACTTCCTAATACCTTTCAATGCTTTTTCCAGGGCTTCTACCTTGCTACTCAACATTATAGGCTCAGTGGAAAAGAAAGCAAGGGTCTTGGGCTTGGACTCTTTTTCCAGATCAATAGGCTGAACAAATTTTGTACTAGGTCTAATGGGCTCAACTATCTTCGGTCTAAGGAAACATTCCTCTTCATCACCGTTCTCAAACAAGGGATTAGTACGAGCTCGCACCTTATCCTCCTCTTCTTTCTGGTGAACTAACTCTTGGACCACTTTTAAGAGTGCTTCGATCTTCTCATAAGTCGTCTTTCCATTAGTTCCAATGGCAATAGGGGTATGATTCTCGTTACTAGACATCTTTGAATCGACAGATAGACCCTTAAACAACCGACCGCTAGAATCACGACGCCAAGCCAGAATGCTGGGAAAGAGAAAAGATTTGAATCAACTAAGAGCTTCCAGTGTGAAAATGGATGAATAAGGACAATCTCACATGCTCACAAGAGTACGGGTCTAAGGCCCACACATCAATCTCACTCTCTCACATTCTATCTTATGAAAGTGGGCTTAAAGCCCCGGCAATAATCTCATCCAAAAATTCTAAACTCACGTCTCAATCTTATTGTAGGCCTATATCTTCCATCCAAAGAGAATGAACCTAAAGCCCACACTTCAAACTCACTGAAGGCCTATAAACGGACATCATTATTCGGACAACATAACACTACTACGGGCCTAAGTCCAAGGATATGTAGGGTACTAAACCCTCATCAAGTACCTTAACTCTTTAGAGACACTATCCTTAAGAGTTTAGGGCATTTCATAAGGTCTAGTCCTACAATCCCAGGTCCTAGTGGTTCTACACATTTCACAATCATGGCTCAGACAAAATCGGGGGGTAAATCCGGTAGCATAACATTACAATAATGTGCCAAAAAGTGACGTGAGGTATGTGTCTTACAGAGACAGACTATATGGACTAATGCAAAGGGTAGGCTGAGTGTCCCTTACTCGCTTGGTCCAATCGATATACCTAACCACATGTGACATCAGGAATGCCGCGTGGGTCCAACAGTACGTGATTGGTCCATTTGATATACCCGAGGGTACTTGGCAAGAAAGGTGATAGCTTTCGCATACATAGAACCCAAGAATCAAAGAGACTGGGCCCAGGGCTAGGCTCATCGTTGGCTATAGCATACAACGTCCTAATCATGCAGAGTCAATGCGCACACAATGCAGGAATTAAAGTCACACAGTCATACAAATGCAAGTGATTGATTTTATTAATTAAGAAATTGAAAAGCCCAAAAATAATTAATTGGAGTTTAGCCCTCGACATCTCCAGTGGAGTCGCCAGTCTGTGAACCAGCCAACCTGGATCGGGAGGCCTTCTCGTTCACTCTTGGGCGGTGTTTATCTTGAGTGGATTGTGGATGATGTTTATCCGTCTCGATTTATCCTTCTCTATTATCCACATTTATTCTTCTCTATTATCCACTCAAGATAGGGTTTTTGAAAAAATATAAGAATTTATAAAAACTAGGAGTCGCCACCTTATTTTTAGGGAACAAGGAAACCACAAAAAAAAGTTTTATTTTCAATAAAACATTGACCCCATATTTTGGAAAAGCATGGTCTTTTGAATCAAAGTTGGATTCGGGGGCTAGGTTACGAAGTGGGAAGGTTCCAAGGAACTCCTTGTAGGCACCCACCTCGCCCTAATTAAAGGTCTCCTAATTAAGTTTGGGCTTTATCAAAATCTTTTCAAAATAATCCTAGTATATCTAATCAACCACAAAATATGAATATTAATATATAATAATAATATATAGTACAAAAGTATACACAATCCTAAGGATCTTAGGAGACTAGAAGTCAACCTAAGATTGGACTTGCGCCCTATTGACTGCCTACGTACCTTATCAATTGCTTGAAAAAGATCAAAGTCCACGTAGTTCGATTACATAGGACTCTCCTATTGTAACAAACCACATAATTGTAGATATTCTATCTTATCTTGGACTCTAGCTTCGAGAGTTTGAGTTGGATCAAAACACTTGTTATGAGAGATGGAATTTCATTCCATTTTGAATTCTTTCGAAATCACTTTTTAGAATTATTCTCGAAGTAGAATCCTAGGTAAAATAGAACTCTATTCTTATTGTAATTCTTACAACAAAGAAGAGTCCTAAGTGGGATCAAGTGACCCCCCCTAATCCTAGGGTTTTTAGCTAATCCTAGATTAGTCTAAATACCTAAAACACTATGATACGCATGCTGGAATTTCTGGAACAATAAATAAAAATGCATAAAAGATTATAAACAATGCATGAAAATGGCAATCTAAGTTATCTATAGGAACCTAGGCATGTTTCTAAGTTGATTTAAGCCTAAAAAAATGAGTTTTAATGCACTTTTAGGTCACTTTAAACCCATGGACAGATTTCAAAGTGATAAAAAAGTGTATTTAAAACCCTAAAAAATAATGAATAAAAATAGTAAAAGAATGCACTAAATGCAACCTAATATGCATATTAAAACTATCATCATACATAGTATTTAACCACAAGGGAAGGGACTCACCTTTTCATGCTCCCTCGAACATATTCATATGGTATTCCAAACAAGACATGATTAAAGTAAGGATATAAACCTAAACTATTAACATGCATCACTAACATGGTAATAATATGCAAAATAACTCAAAGAGATGAACTAATATGTTTTCCTAACTAAAAAATAACATGTATAATCCTAACTTCCTAGTATATATTCTAGACATGAAATAAATCCTAAGTACCTAATCCTAACATGGCATGATCAAAGAAGAGTGGAAGAAAAGACGGAGAGATATATATACATATTAAAAAAATAACTGAACTAACCTATCATGTATACTAAAAAAATATGGAAACTAAACTATGCATACTTATAATGAACTAAACCCTATACTAACAATAAACTAAACCCTAAGGAAATAAAACCTAACCTAGCATGATCATAAAAGAAGAAGAAGAACAAGAAGAAAAGAAAACTGCAAAACTTTAAAATACTAACCTCTTTCTCTGCCTCTTTGTTTCAAGCCTTCTCCTTAAGCTCCAAGCCTTCTCCTTAAAATCCAAGGACTCTAAGGACCTCAAAGACTTTAAAACTTAAGCTAGAGTGCTATGGGGGAAGCTTGTGCAATTGCTCAAGCCTCTACTCTCCAAGCTAGCTCTCTAAAGCTTATTTCTGTGTGTTGAAACTGATTCTAGGGTCCTCTATTTATAGGGAGGCCTGAGTTTGATCAATGGCTGAGTTTAAATCTCCTAGGAATGATCCAAGGGCTCAAAACCAGTTTTCCAAGGTGTTCATACTCATCCAAAAGTCCCCATGGCCGAACTAGACACATGGCAGGGCTTGGAAGAGTCCCGGTCAGAAAAAACACTCAAAACTGGCAATTATTGGCTGAGAGGATCGACGGCCATCCACCCTAGGACAGTTGGCCGTCCTTCATGGACGGTTGGCCGTCTCTAGGTGGACGGTCATCGGTCCTCCATGCTATTTTTAGCCTGTGTGGGTCTATCTCAGCCCATTTTGACCTGGTTTCGATTTTTTTCGGCTTTTCGGGCCCGTTTTAAGTCCAAATTTGACGATTCAAGTGCCGAAACGATCGTGATTCGATTTTCCATGTTTTAAGAAGTCTTTGAAGTGAAAATGCATTGACCGAGGTCAAAGGTTTAGGGAAAATTCGACCGATTAGCTGTTTAGGGTCTACCGGGCCCAAATTAGGGTTTTGAAATTTGTTAACTGATTGCTTTCGAAATCATTTCTTCTCCTTGAAAAAAGTTTTAAAATGTTTTAGGAAAGTATTTTGAAGCCTTTGAAGGCTTTGGTTTGATAAAAATATCGAATCTCGGTCGCTTCCGGTCGAAACCCTAATTTAGGCTTTGAAAGGGCCTTTCGAGCTTCAAGAGCCAATCATGAGCCAGAAGGCTCCACAGATCTTGTCATTGATCAACTTAGCTACCAAACACACTTTACATATCTATGGCTAAGCCTCGAGACCAATCAAGACAAGATCGACAGTCATTCAAGGCTTTTGTGATTCAAAGAACCAAACTGCCCTTCAGTCACAAAAGGCCTTATTTTCTATCAAGCCTGGCTCGGATTGCCATGAAATTTTGCAAGGAAGTTCCTAGACTCTCTAAAAACCTAATGCAAAAAGAACCGACTCAATCTGACCTAAAAACACACATGTGATAATGGCCTCTACCTAATTACCCACAAAGGGTAAAACTGGGAACTTAGGGTTTTAACACCCCATTTCACTTCTAAACATAGGCAACCATTCACGACCATACTCATGGTCAAAAATGGATGTCTACACCTATGTTTTTGGAATGCAAATGAATCTTAACATCCAATTGTCATGATGTTGGCGGCAAACCGGTTCTTTAGAAAGATGTGTGTGAATTGCGGGCGTGCCAACTACAAACAATCAAATGAGTGTAGGTTCTCCTTGCCTTGAAGCCTCAAGGACTTTTGCAATGTTAAATATGAAGCAAGTAATAATAGAATGTAATTAACTCAAAAGAAACAAATGCGTACCATGTGTTGGCTGAGTACAAACTTGCTAAATGAGCTTTCAATAAAGATGAACAGAGACTGATCCCTGACCAAACCAGAGTTTGGATTCTTCAGTTACAATGAATTACTCCTAAGAAATTGAAAAGCGACTAAGAAAACTAAAAACAAGACTAAAAGCTGATGCTTGATTTTGATCGTGGATCCCTTGCTTCTCTGTCTTCTTCAGCTTTTATAGAGGTCGAATGCATTTGTAACTAATTTCCATGTGTCAAACTCCAACTGGCTAAAAGTTATAGCCATTCCTTATTTTGTGGCACTTAGTAGAGATTGTGCATCTTCCATATCTTTGAACGAGTCTCCATATATGAACGTGCTTTTGAACTCCCAGTCAAATGTTGCCACGTTGCCACGTCTCTCATCAAACGCATTTGAGTTCCTTGCTGCCACGTGTCCTTTCATTTTGGATGTATCAAGGTTATCAAGGCCATATTTGATAGAGGATATCTTGTTGGCCTGTTCTTTTCATGGCCGATTTTTCATAGACCGAATATATATTACTTTTTCTTAATTTCGGCCTTCTAAGAATCTTGTTTAAAAGACTTTCAGCCTTCACAATCATTGACCGATTTTTAGTGTGGTAACATTTGCCCCCCATATTTCATAATTAAAATGAATTATGGAATATATCAGTGTATGAAAATCGGTCTTACATCATTTTTGACCGATTCAAAACGTCTTCGGCTTATTGTAATAAACCCGTTGAGATAACTAAATACCAAACGTCAGACTAGTTATGGCGTATGGAATATGTGGCATTAAATGAGCCGTCGTTTTGAAACTGTCTTGCAGTAAATTAATACGGCTCTGCCGTTTGGTTGTACGGCTCTGCCAGAAGTGACATCAGTCACGTCTTTTCACGTCTCTTGGGCGCGAAAAAACCTCTAGACTTTTCTCATTCTTTACTCTTCTCTCCAACTGCTTGAGTGTTTTCTTCTTCTCTGGTTTTTCCGAAGAACTTCATACGGCAAACCTCGAGCTTTTACCGTCGCCTCTCTAGCAAAGATCCCGTTCTTTCTTTCTTTTTTCCGAGTTTTGTTACCTTTTTCGCCGTTTGTTTGGGGTGCTTTGGGTCTTCTCCGCCATTATTCCTGTTCTATCAAGATTTCTCGAGTTCTCTGTAATGGCGACCGGCGGTGAAGAATTTTCTGGCCAATCCCGTCTTCAACAATTCCAAGAAGTTACTCCTAGCGTTATCGCGACTCAGGTATTTTCTCCTTTAGATAATTCCTATACTTTAGGTCCTCGTTTCACTGATTCTTCTGCTGTTTCTTCTGTTCAGTCTATTTTCCCAAAACATCAGGATGAAACCTTTGTTTTTGAAAACCCTGATTCAAGAATTTTTTCTGCTTTAGAAAGTACTTTTAGGTGTTGGCCAACCACTGTTCCTGGTTGGAATGAGTGGTTCGACCGTATTGCTGCGGTCAAGGCCGAAGAATGGAAAACCTCTGGTTTGTATGAGGTTATATATTTTTCTAGGTCTCCCATCATTTTAAATCGGCCTCTTCTTCTTTCTGCTCTCTGTTTTTGGTCTGTTTCAACCAATAGTTTTCATTTTAATAAAGGCATGATGACCCCAACATTATTAGACTTGGCCGCTTTATTCGGTCTTCGTCCTCATGGGGGTTACGTGAATGCCAGTACATCATTCCCTGAGGATGATAGTTCCTTTCCAATTTTTGACCGAAAACATTCTTCTTACAAAAATTTTATTGCCAAGTTTAATCCAAAAAAGGGTGATATATCTCAGACCGAGTATATTGCCTTCCTGTTGTTCTGGATAGACAAATATTTGTTTTGTACTGCGGCCTTTCAAGTGGTGAAGGCCGATTTGAAATTGGCCTATTTTCTTAGTCATGGCCATAAGGTTTCTCTAGGCCCTCTCGTTTTATCTAGTTTGTATCGTGGGGTCTATCATCTCTTGACTTCTGATTTTAAAACCTGGGGTGGCCCTTTATGGATGCTTCAGATTTGGCTTTATGCTTATTTTCCTTCAATAAGTCCAACCTTTTCTTTTCGGCCTAGTGTGCCATCTCTTGGTCATCAATTCATTCATCATACTGGTGTACTTCCTTCTTTTTCCTCTTGTTTCAAATTTTTCTTCTTTGATAAAGACCGATCTCGTTTTTTCATCTATGACAACCCTTCATTTCTCCCTTTGTGGGTAGCCCAAGCTATTGATTTTTCACTTCGGCCTGTGCCCTTGCTAAATTTTTGGAGTAGTGTTTTGACCACTAGGGATATTCATCACAGAGTTATCATTGAGAAGTCTGCTAATAACCGCTGTGGGGTAGAAACTTATAACCCTCACTATGTAGCCCGCCAATTTGGCTTAATACAATCCATTCCCTTCCCAATAACTTTTTCGGTCAACTGTGGTTCCTTGGAGAGACCAGCACTTGTAAAGGAAGTTGATGTGGAAGGGGTGGACCGAATTTATTCATTAATTCGGCCTGCATCAGTCCCTCCATTTCCCATCAATGAAGATGCTACTGCAGATTTTGATCTTTTTTGGTCTGAGTATCTGAGGCCGTATCGGTCGAATGAGTCTGTTGATAGATTCCTTCTTAACTGTACTTCTGATAGTGAATCTAGCAACACTGACCATTCATCTTCTGTTCAGTCTACAGGAGACAAGAGACAAAAGAAGAAAAAAGGTATTCCTCTAGACCAGTATGAAGACTATCAATCGATCTTGGCCTTTGAAAAGTTTTATGGGATCAAATGGGTACAATCTAGATTTAGTCAAATTCTTGATGAAATGCAAGATGTAATTTTAAGAAAGAAAAATTTACAAAAGGATTTATTTTTTGAAAAATATCGGTTTAAAAGACGAATAAACTGGGATGCCTTTCATGACCGTTTTAATTCTTTTTTGGAAAACCATAGACCGAAGATGCCCACTACTTCTTTGAGTATAGCCGATTTTGTATCTATTGATCCCATAACTCGGCCACCTGAATCAATATCTGATGGTGTTACTTGGAGTGGTCACTTCGCAAATTGGCAAGAAGTCCGAATGTGGAAGGATCGTTCCGTGTATACGCCACTTGATGTTCGATTTAGAGTGGGTAAGTTTCTACTATTTGTGTGTTATATTTTCGATCTGACTGATATTGAATTCGTATTTTTTGCAGCTGACCGATATGCTGAAGTTCAAGATCGGCCACCTTTGGAACCAATTCTTTCTTCAGAAGAAGAAGAAGACGCCCCAGTAGATGCTAATCCTCCTCCTCCTCCTCGCCAACCTAAAAGGAAGGCACCAAGCAAAGCCACTGTTAAAGCTCCAGTGGCCAAGGTGGCCAAGCAGTCCAAAGGCCGACAGGACCTGGATTCCCCTTTTCAATCCTTGGGCCAACAAAGTCAGCCTACACCGTCTGGGTCCCAAACGGATGCAACTCGTATGCCATCGAGTGAACCCTCTTCCCAGCTACTCAAACGGTCATCTCAGGCCGATTCCGGAACTCATGCTGCTATAGACTCCCCTCTCCCTGATGTTTATCCTTCTCCAATTCGGTCGTCAGCCACACTAGTTCAAACACCTGCTTCAGGTCCTAGTCAAAGTCGGCCTACCTTGGTCGACCCTAATGACACATTGGCTTGGCTGCGATCATTTTTGGGTGAATCTACAGAGCCTGTGAAGCCTCCAACTCCGAAGCAGACCGATGTTTCCGAAGCAAAGAGCTATCTGATGGTCGTTTCGACCGTGGCTCTTTCAGATGCTTGCAAGGAGTCTGACCGAATAAGGTCTTCTGCTGATGTTCTCTTGTCCTCTCCTGATCTTACCCCAGGTTTAAGTGCGAACCTTCAGGCCTTTGTATCTTCTCTTGCGAATATATTCGTAAGTTATGAACAGGCCTGCAAGGAGATCGAAGAAGGGGAAAAGAACCTACAAAAGGGTGAAGATATGAAGTCCGAGGCTAGAGTTCATTTGAAGAATATGGAGAGCTTCCAGCTGATGATCCAGGAGAGTGGGAGGACTATTTCTGCTATAGCTGACCGAATTGAGAATTTGAAGAGGGAGCTCTGGGACTTGCAGCGAGGGATTGAGAAGGCTGAAGATGTGAAAGCAAAGGCTAATGAAGATATGATTAATACGGCCAGGGCTGCTGAGGAATTATCTAGATCACTCAAAGTTCATAGTGCTCAAATGGAAAAGACAAGGATCCAAGTGAAGTTGGCTTCTGATAGATCGGCCTCTGCTATGGCTGACTGGGCAAAGGCAACGGATTCCTTGAAATTCTCTCTGAGTGTATCTTTACCAGCAGATCCTTCATCGGTCGGCCTCGAAACTTCTCAATCCCTCGTTGCTGTTGAAGTGGCTGAGAGAGAGAGCAATCCTTTGGCCATTGAGCCTATTGTACCCCAACCTTAGTTTTTGTTGTTTTTCTTTGGCCGTTGAGCCTCTTGGATTATGATAAAAATTTTCGGCCATTTGGCCTTATTGTATTTCAGTTACTTTTGATTTTTAATCTTTTGCGGTCAAAAGGTGACTCGCTATTATATTATGCTTCTCCTTTTTTATTTCGGCCTCTTAGCCGTTTTTTTTTATTAATATGCCTATTGTTCATATATCTTTGTAGCACTGTTCCCACATAGTAGGATGATACTTCTTAAGATAATGGCCATTAATTGGCCGATTATGGATGTTTGAATCCATATCCTGTAAGTGATAGGCTCCGCCTTTTAATACTTCATAAATCTTAAAAGGTCCTTCCCAATTTGGGGACCATTTTCCAAATTCATTACTCTTGGTACCGACTGGTAAAATAACTTTCCAAACTAGATCATTTTCAATAAATGTCTTAGGTCGAACTTTCTTATTATAAGCTCTAGCGACCTTATCTTTTTGTGCTTTTAAATGATCAAGTGCCATAAGCCTTATTTCATGAAGGTCTTCAAGTTCGGTCAACATGGCATCTGAATAATCTTGATTTGATAAACAATTTTGTTGCGCCACTCTCATTGACCGAACTGTTATTTCCATTGGTAGAACGGCATCATGACCATAAGTCAACTCAAAAGGAGTTACTCCTGTACTTTCTCTTTTAGAATTCCTGTACGCCCATAATGCTTCAGACAAGAATTCATGCCAAACCCTTGGGTTATCTTCCACCATTTTTTCAATATTGAGTTTTAGAATTTTGTTGGTTGATTCGGCCTGTCCATTGGCTTGAGCATAATAAGGTGTTGAATGAATTATTTCAAAACCATATTCTTTTGCGAAAGCCATTACTTCACTACCAGTAAAAACTGATCCTTGGTCGGCCGTAATTGTTTGCGGAAGACCAAATCTGTGGATAATGTTTTCTTTGAGACATTTTATTATTTCGGTCTGTGTGACCGTTTTTAGGGGAATAGCCTCAACCCACTTTGTAAAATAATCAGTGGCAACTAAAATGAATGCATGTTTTTTAGAAGATAGTGGGAAAATTTTACCGATTATATCAATGGCCCATCCTCTAAATGGCTAAGGTTTTACGATGGGATGTAGTGAAACAGCAGGCACATGTTGAATTAGGCCATACTTTTGACAGGCTTGGCATCCTTTAGCATACTTTATGCATTCATTAAATGAATTCGGCCAAAAATAACCGTATCGTCTTATAAGCCATCTCATTTTTATGCCGGCTTGGTGTGCGCCTCATATTCCTTCATGAACTTCGGCCATAACCTGCATTGCTTTTTCTTGTGATATGCAGAGTAGTAATAGGCCGTCAGGGCTCCTTTTATACAATTCGTCATTTAACAAAACAAACTTCAACGAGAGCCTCTTAATTTTGATGTCTGTCTCTTTGGTCGGATCTTTTAAATACTCAATGATAGGAATTCTCCAATCATTTTGAGTAATATCTAAATTCATTATTCCATGATCGACTAAAAATAGAACTGAAGATTCAATTCTTTTTTCAATCGTGACCGCCTTTTTGAATATTCCTAATGGAATTTTGAAACCTGAGGCTATTTGGGCCATTTCATTGGCCTCGTTATTTTCACTTCTTGGAATAAATTGCATTTCGATCTCGATAAATCGGTCAATTAAATCCTTGGCTTTGTAATAATATTTAATTAAGGACTCACTTAAACATTTATATCCCCCTGTTAATTGCTTAATAACAAGTTGGGAGTCCCCCTTAATTTTTACAGCCACTACCCCTAAATCAAGTAAAATTTCGAGGCCTATAATTAATGCTTCATATTCGGCCTGATTATTTGAGCATTCGAAATCCAATTTAAGGGAAAAACAAGTTACCTTTTTCGTAGGCGAAATGATAATAATTCCTGCTCCAGCACTTTCCTCCGTTCTTGAGCCATCAAAAGTCAGGGTCCAAGGTGCCAAACCAATATTACCAATCTCAATACTTGGAAATATTTCGGGCTCAAGATCAATATTGGGATGATCTGCTAAAAAATCGGCCAATGCCTGGCCTTTTATCGCTTTCTGAGGGACATATATTAGGCTGAATTCAATCAACACTAAAGTCCACTTGGCGATTCTTCCTCTCACAATCGGTCTATTAAGCATGTATTTAATAACGTCGGTTTGAGAGATAATATAGACCTCAAAAGGAATCATATAATACCTTAATTTAATACAAGCAAAATATAAAGAAAAGCATAGCTTCTCAACCGCATTGTACTTTATTTCTAAATTGTTCAAAGATTTACTTAAATAAAATACGGCCTGTTCGTAGCCGTTTTCTTTGTCCTGGGCTAACATAGCACCCAATGAGCTTTCAGAGGCCGATATGTATAATTTGAGCGGCTTCCCTTTTATTGGCGGCATTAGGACAGGTGGTTTGCATAGATATTCTTTTATCTTTTCGAAGGCTTCCTGGTGATGCTTTTTCCATACGAAATCGTCCTCTGACCGAATCTTTAACAAGGGTGAGAATGCTCTGGTTTTGCCTGCACAATTAGAAATAAAACGGCGCAAGAAGTTAATTTGGCCGAGGAATCTTTGTAACTCTTTCTTATTGGTTGGTGCATTAGCATTTTGAATGGCCTTGGTTTTATTGATATCGACCTCAATACCTTTTTGGTGGACTAAAAATCCTAAAAAATTACCGGCTGATACGCCGAATGCACATTTTAAAGGATTCATTTTCAATTTGTGTTCTCTCATCTTTTCAAAAGATCTTTTTAGATATAAGAGATGTGTTTCAATATTGGTCGATTTGACCACTACATCATCCACGTAAACCTCCATGAACTCTCCAATGAATTCATGGAAAATAACATCCATTGCTTTTTGATAGGTCGATCCAGCGTTAATTTGTCCAAAAGGCATGACTACCCATTCAAAAGTACCAATGTTACCTGGACACCTAAAAGCGGTCTTGGATATATCTTTTTCGGCTATAAAGATTTGGTTATAGCCGGAATGGCCGTCCATAAAGGACAACATTTGATATCCTGTGACCGAATCAACCAGCATATCGACCACTGGCATAGGGTATTCGTCTTTGGGAGAGGCTTTATTAAGGTCTCTGAAATCAATGCATACCCTAAGTTTCCCATTTTTCTTTATTACTGGGACTATATTGGATATCCAGTCCGCATATTGGGCAGGTCGTATAAATCTGGCCTTGAGTAACCTATCAATTTCTTCCTTGACCTTTAAATGGATTTGTGGGGCCATTCTTCTTGGTGGTTGTTTATATGGCCTAAATCCTTTTTTGATTGGTAATTTATGCTCAACTAGAGATCGGTCAAGGCCTGGCATTTCATCGTAATTCCAAGCAAAGCAATCTCTATACTCTCTTAACAGGTCAATCAATAGGATTTTATCTTTTTCTGGTAGGCTTTGATTAATATATATCGGCCTATTTTCTCCTAGAGAAATTTCTTGTAATGGATCTTTAACTTCGGCCGCTTCGTCATTAAGTCTTTTTGGCTCAAGATTCAAATCTTGCCATGTAATTTCATCGATGTTTTCATCGACACAGTCGGCTAGACTAGCCGACATATTTCTGGTGGCTTCAGATTCGATCAAGTATGCTGTAATCCGAGCCAACGTTTCTTTACATTTTTCTTTTGTCGTCTGATCCATGAATAACTTTGGGAAAATTAATTTAGGCTGTCTACGTCCAGAGAGGATGTAGCGACCTTGGTTGGTCGGCCATATTTGTCTATACCGGAGAATTGTAATGGCATAGCTCCAAAATTATATAATTTTGATTCAACAAAATTAGTTGGAATCGGGAAATGATTGTTATCCGCTTCAATTAATTCGGCCTTACAATCCTTCCACATGATTAACATTTGATGCAAGGAAGAGGGGACACACATATTAGCATGTATCCAATCCCTTCCTAGCAAAGCATCGTAGTTGGCCTCTGAGTCCATTACGAAGAATGCTGTTAATCTAGGTGTACTGCCAACCGCTACTTCTATAGGCATTATTCCTAATGGCTGTACTGGGCTGCCAGTAAAACTGGCAAGCGAAATTTCGGCCGGTAGAAGATCGGCCTTTGTTTTTCCTAACCTCTTGAAAACGGAAGTTGGTAAAATATTGACCGAAGCCCCATTATCAATTAGGACTTTAGAAATTGGTCTTCCGTTGAAATTAGCTTTTATATACAGTGGTCGAAGATGTTTAGTCATGTTACTTGCTGGTTTTGGGAAACAGATCCCACCGCAAGTCATACCTAATTGTTGTTCGACCAACGATTCTGGCTGACTATCATTTGAAGATAAACAAATGGTTAATTGGCCATCTACTTTAACATCTATATCATCTTCTAGATATTTTGGTTGGTCTTCTTTTGCTTGAAATTCATAAGGGAGGGTGAAGACCATGTTTACCTGGGTTTCAGTTGGCAATGTCCCAAATTGGATGAAACGTTCTCCGGGTTGCCTCTGATTGTCTTTTTCTTCTTTTCGACCACCAGGTTCTGTTTTGCCCCCTTTGTTGTTGTCAGCCCGAACCCACTTGTTCTGGCCAATTCTGATACCTCCTGTCCGTGCTAAAATTTGTTTTCTCTGTTCCGCAAATCTTCTTTGTGCACGCCTCAATTGTGTTTTGGTTAATTCGGTCTCCCTGTGCTGAGGGAACTTGGGATGTCTGACCTGTAACCATTTGTTATTAGGCTGTGTTTGTGGAGGTTTAACCATTCTAGGTCGAGGAGATATTTCCATTTTTGCCCCAGGGGATGGTGGCTTCTCTCTACTTCCTTTGGCCATCCAGGCCTGAGGGGATTTTTCGGCCTTGTTTTTTGGGGATGGCAGCTTCTCTTTATCGGAGTTGACCCTTTTTTCTGGTGGAGACTTGTTGGTCTTGCTTCCTGATGATGGCCCTTTTTTGTCGCCGGTATCGCTCGATCCGGCATCCTCAAGTAGCATGTCGTTCCTCAAAGAGACTTTAAAACTCATGCCTTGAGGGCTGAAGGCCTTTTTGACCTCTCTGGAGCCAATCTTGTCCTTAAGGTCCTGGGCTCGGAATTCAAAATCCGGTCTGTAGTCTCCCATTAATGGCCGACGGCGTTTGTTTTCAATAATAGTTCGTTCGACCACATTTGTGATATTGGTGAAATGTGATTGCTGCTTTGGCCTAGCTAACTCCATGAAACATCTTCCACAATGGACTGGATATCCATTGATTAAGCTATATTGCTGGAGTGATTGTTTCGACCATTTCCTATATTTGTGATAGGTGCCTGTAAAAGCGTAATCTGCCGGATTCGGCTCCCTCCTCGTGA
Organism: Hamamelis virginiana; assembly: GCA_017140935.1. Lineage (NCBI taxonomy): Eukaryota > Viridiplantae > Streptophyta > Magnoliopsida > Saxifragales > Hamamelidaceae > Hamamelis > Hamamelis virginiana. Next base: position 29,300 of record JAESVK010000322.1, on the reverse strand, counting down.
TGTTGAGCTTTCTCATGGCCGATTGTTTATGAGATTCGGCCTCCGCATGATTGTCCGAGGTGATTTTTGCTTTGCCTTTTTCTTTGGCCGCGTCTGGTGTTGGTGGGGCGGCCACTTGCTTTTTCGACTCCTGCATATACAGCATGTTAATAGAAAACTCTGGAGGGAAAGGATCATCCTCATCTATTACATTCACATTTTTATCTGTTTCACTGAACTTCAACTTTTGTTCACCAATAGATTTTTGGATTGCATCTCTCAGAACGATGCAATTGTTTGTATTATGCGACCATAAGTCATGCCATTTGCAATATTTTTTATTTTTTATCTCATCTCTTGATGGTATGACATGGTTTTCAGGCAACTTTATCTGCCTATCTTTGAGTAGAAAGTCAAAGATCTGTTCTGTTTTCGTCACATCAAAATCGTATTTTTTCTCTTTATAGTTATTGCTATTCGGCCTCTTTTGACCGTTTGATTTTGACTCCGTAACATCTGATTTATCCTGTACTAGGGCTTTGCATGAATATGGCCTTGTTAGAGCTAATTCGGCCAAGGCGACTTCATTTTCCTGGTCTTCCTCGTCATCATTGGTGATCTCAAGGTAACCAGTATCTCTGTTTTGGTTCCTATAGTAGGTCCCTCTAGAGGATATCTTCCTCTGGTTCTCTTCTTCAAGAATTTTTTCATATCTAGAAACTGATGATAAGAGGTGTCCTAGGTCGATGAATTCTTGACCCACAAATCTTTTTCTATTCTCAATATTAAGGCCACCCATTACCATTTTTACACAATCAGATTGTGATAAGGTGGTCCTACATTTATTCTCTGCAGTACGGAATCTAGAGATAAATACCTCTATTTTCTCTCCTGGCTCTTGGTACATCCGAGCCAAATCTCCGACCGTAACTTCGGCCTCTGCTCTATAGAACCTAAGATGGAATGTACGTTCCAATTCCTGCCACGTTGTTATTGAACCTGGTGGCAGGTTTACATACCAATCAAAGGCTGAACCCGTCAAGGAATTAGAAAATAGCCTTAATTTGAGGAAACTATTGGCCGCAACTATCCCACACTGGGTGGTGAATCGGCCAACATGTTCGTATGTGGATTGTTTGTGATCTCCCGAAAATAATGTGAAGTCTGGAACTTTGTACTGTCTCGGGAACTCGTATAGTTGGTCGATATAATCAGGATATGGCTTGCTATATGCGGTCCTTATGTTAGGACTACATAGACCGCCCATTTGTTCCCTAATTATTTCGGTGACCTCATCCCTGTTGAGGTAAGGCCGATTTGGATGAACTGGTTCAAACATATTTCCCCCTAGCTGATTTCCTAAGGGATATTCGGTCATATTTTGTTGGCCGTACATGTGATGGACATGGGGTGTAGGTATGGGATTGTGTGGAGTTTGGACTTGAGGGTATCCCTGTGTGTATTGCCCACTACTCTCTATAGGCCCCATTGGTACATTTTGGACCGGAGAATTGAAATTCGGTTGCCCCCCAGCATTTGTTGCTTGGGTTTGGCCGAACATCTGTTGCCCCCCAGGTATTGGGGAACTTGTAATGTTATTCGGTGCATAATTCATAGGAACTTCCTTTGTTCCACTTGGGCCAATGTGTGGCCTATACACAGGATTGTTGTAAGTCGTGTGTATGGGTGTACTAAATATTTGGTTTTGGTTCATATTGCCCATTTGACTTACTGGTTCAAAATTTCCGTTCGGCCTTTGCTGTATTTTAACTTGGCCGTATTGAAAATTCTGATTTTCTGCCATGTCTGTATTGCGGCCTCTATTTCTAACACTTGAGACCGAGTCTTGATTCATCGCAAGACCGAGTTTTTCGGTCATAAAATCCATTACCCTATCCATATTCTATTTCAGACCACTGGCCACCATTTGGTTAGACTCTGTGAAAGTCTTTAAAATGTTGGCCATTTGGGACATCATTGCTTGGCTTTGCTCATGCATTATCTCATCAAAATGCATCCTGCATGCGGCTAATACATTATTAGCCATAGCCTGTTCTTGGGTTTCTCTAAATTCCTCAAGTCTTGCTTGAGTACTTGAGGCGGTATCATCAGGTGAGTCAGATACCTCTACATTCTCTTTGGCTTTATCTCTCGTGTTATCTTTCTTAGGAGCCATAGCAATAAATTATTTTAACACCTAGGGTCCCACCGGGCGAGCCAAAAATGTTGGAGGCAAACCGGTTCTTTAGAAAGATGTGTGTGAATTGCGGGCGTGCCAACTACAAACAATCAAATGAGTGTAGGTTCTCCTTGCCTTGAAGCCTCAAGGACTTTTGCAATGTTAAATATGAAGCAAGTAAGAATAGAATGTAATTAACTCAAAAGAAACAAATGCGTACCATGTGTTGGCTGAGTACAAACTTGCTAAATGAGCTTTCAATAAAGATGAACAGAGACTGATCCCTGACCAAACCAGAGTTTGGATTCTTCAGTTACAATGAATTACTCCTAAGAAATTGAAAAGCGACTAAGAAAACTAAAAACAAGACTAAAAGCTGATGCTTGATTTTGATCGTGGATCCCTTGCTTCTCTGTCTTCTTCAGCTTTTATAGAGGTCGAATGCATTTGTAACTAATTTCCATGTGTCAAACTCCAACTGGCTAAAAGTTATAGTCGTTCCTTATTTTGTGGCACTTAGTAGAGATTATGCATCTTCCATATCTTTGAACGAGTCTCCATATATGAACGTGCTTTTGAACTCCCAGTCAAATGTTGCCACGTTGCCACGTCTCTCATCAAACGCATTTGAGTTCCTTGCTGCCACGTGTCCTTTCATTTTGGATGTATCAAGGTTATCAAGGCCATATTTGATAGAGGATATCTTGTTGGCCTGTTCTTTTCATGGCCGATTTTTCATAGACCGAATATATATTACTTTTTCTTAATTTCGGCCTTCTAAGAATCTTGTTTAAAAGACTTTCAGCCTTCACAATCATTGACCGATTTTTAGTGTGGTAACACATGATAAATAGTTTTCTCATTAATAGCAAGAGCCTTAAAAATAGGCTTTGCAAGATTCTTCATTTTCTTTCAATAACTGTAATGAAACAAATAAAATTACATAAATAATTAATTTAAGAAAACAAGAATAAATATAATTTAGAATTGGCCAATGAAAATTAGAACTTTGGGTCTAGAAACTCTTTAGTTCTTGTCAAGGCTTTGGGTTTGATTGTATAGCCAATTTTTTTTTTTAAACATTAATAATTTAAGCATCGGGTATTATCAACTTTGAATCAAAAAATATAAATAAACAATGAGAAAAAAAAAAACAATATTACATACCCGAATTCATAATATAGAGATATATGATATAGGGAACTTCGGGTCCCTAACTAAACATATATAAAATTAAAACTAGGGAACTTCGGGCCCTTATATAAAATTAAAATTTCGAGTTTTATTTTAGATCATATGAATCTTCTGGTTCATATATATTATAAAATTTGAAAATTTTAAGACTGTGGGTCATAGAATAATTCACGGAGCTTCAGGTCCGGATTAATCATTTGATTTAGAACTCTAGGTTCTAAATTTGATAAATAATAAACAAATATAATATTAACGAAAAAGGAAAACAATTACTTACCTTGATCGTGCTGATAACAGTGTTATAAATAAAAGAAAGGTAGAAAAAAAAAAAAAAAAAAAAAAACAGACACGAAACAAAAAAAATAAAGTGGTTCAGCCTTTAGCCTACGTCCACGGTAGCCAACAATACAAGCTCTTCACTATGAATATTCACAAGTTACAATATATCTCTCTATGCCTTTTTCCAAGCTCTTACTTTTCTATCTATCATCTTCATGATGGTGACACCTCTATTTATAGGCCAATACTCATAATGAGTGGAAAACCAAAAGCCATAAGTTACCAATACAAAGATGTCATAAGTTACATGATTAAGAGTAGAAGATTAAGAGAAAAAGGTTATGAAATGAGATGGTCATCCACATGTGCATGCATGTATTTATAACAGAAACCTCATTATATAACCTTGAGACAAAAAACTGCCGTTTTAAATAGCGGTTGGTTTTACAGTTGGCTCTTTGAACTTTTTGCAGGTGCAAATATCTAGAATCGAGCTCACCATAGAACCATTGTTTAAAACGGTGATGTTTTTAGTTTTTTACCAAATAATAATAATAATAATAATAATAATAATAATAGTGATTTTAGCTTCAAACAAAGAACAACAGTTTACAACAGCTGTTTCCAGCACCACGTGGGACCTACTTGGCTTGTTGGCATTTTGACTTGGCCAAAGTAGGTTAATTTTGTAAAAAGTAATATAAGTTGGCCATTGTTGGAAATATCTTGAAAACAAATGTTACTTTTAACAAAAACTCTAAGTTCATTAATACAGTCCAGTCAGCATATGCTTATTTATATTTCTTATGTAAACATGAAGTTAATAGATAATTATAAAATATATAATTTGAAAAAATTGATTATTGGATTAGATATTCTCCTTATGTATGTCATGCCCGCCAAAAATCACGTTGATCCAATATAAACATCTCAAAATATAATTCAAAAAAATTGTGATTGTTGAAAACTGCCATAATTTTTCTTTTAGTAATATTTTTGATAAACCAACCGTTAGATGACTGTGATTTTTGGCATGAACTTATGTAAGCATATGGTGAGTTTCATTTCAATGCAATTATAATTGCCAATTTTTATAACAACTAGTCCTTCCTTTCTGAAACCAAAATGATCATAACTGTGACTGCTTTATATTCAAAATGCCTCGAAATGGGAATGTCTGCATGTCTGGCTGTTAAAGAATAGTCTCGCTTGTATCGTTTGGCCTTTTTAATTTCGGGTTAAAGTTTCTGATTGTATATCATTTTATTTTTTTTTTTAATATTTTGAAAAATGTTATTTTTCAGGGAATACCTCATTCCAATTTTCAAGACCATCTTATTAAATTCGACAAGACGATGACATGCTAGAAAATTTTATATATATATATATATATATTGGTATTACTATATAGTACAACCTATTAACGTGTCATCCCCAACAAGCGTGACTATCTTACGCTGTCAAAATCCACCGGTTTACCTAAAATTGGATCCCAGTTAATCTTCAAACAGATACTTTGAATACTAAATGTCAGGAAGCAATTGACCATCATTTTCACTGAAAAAGAGAGAGAGAGAGAGTTAGGTATGATTCTACTACTATATATGAAAGTATGAAGGTATGAACGCCTACAATTAATGTCACTTTCTTCTCCCTCATCACTGCTGGATTTAGTTTTGACATTTCTCATTTATTCCAACCTCATATATATATATATATATATATATATATAGAGGTTTTCTCTTATGAGGATCACTAGTTTTTGGCAGTCAATTTTCTCATAAAGTAACCGTTGGATCACTGTGATTTTTGGCAGGCATGACATACATTATAGGGGTATCTAATCCAACGGTCAGTTTTCCAAAATTTCATCACAGGCGGCTCTACTGTTAGATGCTTACTTTAACTTAAAGTAAGGTGATCCTCATAAGAGAAAACCTCTATATATATATATATATTAGTTTCAATTTTATAAGGACATTCTTACCTATCTTATCATCATTCCACTTTCACTTGGTTGATATTTTTTAAATAATGACTGTTGGATTAGATAATTTTCTTATGTGTATCATGTTTGTAAAAACTCACAGTGATCTAATGGTTTAGTTTTAAAAATACAGACTGTTAAATAATTGTTATAGCATGTGACAAGCGTTTTACGGACTATATTTGGAAAACCAATTTTGGATCATTATAATTTTTGGTAGACATGACATGCATAAAAAATTTGTTTAATCTAACGATCGATTTTTCATATACTTATGACTCCCAAAAGGAGTATACTAACGCTAACGCTAAGATAAGTAAGGATAACCTTACCCTATCATTATTTTATATCAATACTCTCCATGGCATGATTTTCCAAGACAAATTAGACTTTTTGGGAGCCGCAAATTGCCAGCAAGCATTTTTCACTCCATCCATATATGATTGGAACACGGAATGTAACGAGGGTTTCCCAAGTGGAGGTCGCGGTCTCATACTGTCAGACATTTGTTTGATTCAATTCCCGAGACAACCCTTCTAGCTAAGAGCATCTCCAATGCAAAAGTCAAATTTGGCATTTCAAAAAGTACTAGTAGATGCCAAATTATAAGCCCATTTGGCACTTTGGAATGCCAAATTTGGCTTTTTGGCATCAAGCAACGCCAAATTTGACAAATTTGGCGTTGCTTGATGCCAAAAAGCAAATTTGGCGTTGCTTGATGCCAAAAAGCCAAATTTGGCATCAGCTAGTGCCAAATGGGCTTAGAATTTGGCATCAACTAGTGCTTTTTGGGATGCCAAATTTGGCTTTTGCATTGGAGATGCTCTAAGCATATATATTGGTTAAGCTCATTCACACAATTTTTACTCTTAATTTGATATGCGATATTGTTATACCATAAATAATTATTGGGCCATATTAAAAATGGGTTGGACAAATTCTAAGTGGGTTCATCAATTAGGCCACAAGAAATTTAAACCCAACAAATTAAATGAAGACCAACAGGGAAGCTATCAAAGTCCAGCAAAGATAGCAACCCAAATGAAATCCAGCAGCAAAATCCAAACGGATGAAAGACCAAATTCAAATCAGCAAAGTCAGCACCAAACTAGCATCAGATGAACACCAAACCAGTAGAAGATCAAGAGAAGAAAATCAGCAAATCAGTTGCTAGACCAAGTCAAAGGAGGCAGCAACTATCCCCTATTTTTAAGGGATGTGGGAACATGCAATCAGGAGCATAACAACCATAATCAAGCAGCAAGAGAGGCACGTGAGAAGGAGGCCAGCAGTCCTGGAGTTCTTCTATAAATACTGGACATGAAACCTTGAAGAGACACCACTCAACGTCACTAAGAAACTCCTGCAGTTTATTTTCTTTATCTAGTTTATCTAGCTTCTAAACATTTCAATTTTAGCAATTGTTCTTCAGTTTATTAGCTGTAATCATTCTTCTTTTAATGGTAATTTACTTCAATTTCCATATAATAGCTTGCTCTTACTTTAATTAAATTAGCTTGCTAGCTTAGATTGCTTTTAAATTAAATCGTTCTCATTCATTTAATTTAATTGCTTTTTCAGTTATTGATTATTCACATTACACACTTTAATTTTATTGTTAAAATCCTATTGATCCGTCATAGGCAAAAAGAACCCCGATAAAGGGAAGAACCCCAACCCTTTCAAAATCGCCTGTTATACATTCATCCATTCTTGATTTTTAGGTGGCTTATTGATTGGTTGAAAATCAATTTGATTGATTTCTTGGCTTTCCTATGATCAATCGGCGCCAGGAGTCAAAAGGATTGGCTTTGATTTTGAACTTATCTAGTTCTGGCACGCCCGCGTACACCGAAGGCCAATTTTTGTGCAAACAGATATGTAAAATCCAGCATGGAATATATATTTTGAGAAATCGAATGATGAATTAAATATATATATATATATATATATATATATATATAAAACTATACTGATTCAAAGGCTAATTTTTAAAAATATTACAGTTTTAAAATAAAATGTAAAAAATTATATCAAACTGTAATGGTTGGTTTTCTGAAAACCAGCTGTTGGATCAGTGTGATTTTTGGTATATATGATATATGTATATAAACAGAACATCTAATCCAATGGGCTGTATCTCAAAATAAATATTTCATGCTGGGTTTTGCAAATTGCGTGTCAAATTAGGAGTAAAAACTACGTATTAAGGAAACTGACCCATATATATACAAAGATGCTAATATAAGGTGCACTTGATGCAAAGTTGCATCAGGTGATCTCAGATGGGGCACTTCAGGACATATTTTATAAACTGACTGTTCGATTAGATTCACCTCTTATGAATATTATGTCTGCAAAAAATCACGGTGATCCAACAGTTGGTTTTTGAAAAATGTAAGAATGAAAAATTGTGACTTTTTGTTCTTCAAAATATTACCTTTTTTTTTTTCACAATTGTTTTTTTTTTTTTTTTTTTTTTTTTTTAAAAATATAATTATAAAAATTTTTTTTTTGAAAAAAAAAAATTAATAGGGGGGAAAAAAAAAAAAACGGAAGGTTTTT
>JAESVK010000321.1:0-15530 GCA_017140935.1 Hamamelis virginiana | reverse complement strand
GCTGCTGCTGCACCATCACTGTTGCTGCTTCTGCTGCTCGTGCATGTTCAATCGTAGATCGTGAAGAAGTTGCAGCGGTGGCCATGGTAGATCGTGAAGAAGAAGAAGAAGCAGTGGTGAGGCAGTTTTTCTACCTCTTGTTTCTCTCTCAAGGATTCTGAAGAGAACTCTAGCAGCAGCGATGGATGCTAGAGTGAGGAGATAAGACAATAATATGTGATGGATTTTTTCTTAGATATAGACAAGGTCTCTGCAAATTCACGTGATGGATTTTTTCTTGGAAATAGAGAGAGACAGGAGAGAGAGTGAAGATGTATCCATGTCATGTTGTCAGATAATAATATGGGAAGCTGGTTGCGGGAATATTAATGGGAAGAGAATAATTTTCTAAGAATAAAATACACTCTATTCCATATCGCCTAAATAAAAGGCTTGCTATAACTTCATATACCTGTACTGAGTCCTCCACCTAAAAGCTTAGGTGGGAATGTATGGAATGTATGGAAACTTAACACCCTTGTCCTTTCCTCACGATTAGATACTGTATGGATATTTTGCATACCAAAAATCTTATAGTGATTTAATGTCAGAATTTCAAAATATAGATATGAAAAATTGTGATTGTTAAAAATAGACAAGGTTTCTGCAAATTCACGTGATGGATGTTTTCTTGGAAATAGAGAGTGACAAGAGAGAGAGTGAAGCTGTATCCACGTCATGTTGCTAGATAATACGGGAAGCTGGTTGCGGGAATATTAATGGGAAGAGCAACATTTTCCAAGAATAAAATACACTATATGGCCCTTATCACCTAAATATATAGAAGGCTTGCTATAACTTCATATACCTGTATTGGGTCCTCCACCTATAAGTTTAGGCTTTGAGGTGGAAATGCATGGAAGCTTAACATCTTTGTCCTTTCCTTGCGATTAGATACTGTATGAATGTTTTGCATGCCAAAATCACATGGTGATTTAATGTCAGAATTTCAAAATATAGTTATAAAAAATTGTGATCTCACTGTTACAGTATTTTTTAGTGACATTTTTGAGAAATTGACCATTGGATCATTATTATTTTTGATAGACATGAAATGCATGAGTATAGTATCTAATCCAACGGTCAATTTTTTAAAATGTATATCCCACAATTTATCTATGACTTTGTATATAATGAGTGAATATCAAATTATTAATAGCAAGATTAATCACTTGAAGTTTTTTTTTTTTTCCTTCTGTTTTGTTTGAAATTTTTAATGAGGGCATCTTTCGATTACCAACTGTACAAAAAAACTATAGTGAATTTATTCATATATCACTAGTGAAACAAGCCAAGTGTCCTGCCTAATGTCTTTATTTTATAAAAAAAGCCAAAGTGTCCTAAACTCATAGTATTATCAATTTTTCTTAAGACCTTAATTTCTTCATATCACCAGTGAAAGAAGATGGTATTTTCAAAGATGCGAACGTACCAGTCAAAATGGCATGTGAGATGTGATTTTCCCATGCCTACATAGGGATACCCGTCTACATATTCTGCTACTACCCATTTGGTAGCTAGGGAATATCCATATTTGTACGGCAACAAAAAAGTAAAATAAAAGAGATCGAAATGATTGTGCGCTATTTTATTTTAAACGTGCAATAATAACTTAGAATACAAAGTCGTCGTGCATTCATCTATCTAGCTAACCTTGTTTTAAACAATCACAACAATAATCAAGCATTGCCCATTGGTTCTAGAAAGTCCCAAGGGCGCCATTTTTTTTTGGCTGGTAATTATTTTAAATTAAAAATACTTCTATCAATGATCTAAGCCAATCATGAATTGATTTTCAATTCACTTGATACATTAAATTGAGTCTATTAAAAAAATAAATTTCCTAACATGCATGTGTTTTTATTATATTCGGTGGTTTATATCTCTCTTTATGAAATGAGACTCTGGATTCATTCCCATAGAATGAGAATTGATCCATTTGTTAGATCACCTCCATGTACCATTAGCTAGCTAACCGGCCACTTATTCCTTCTACTAATATGTGACAAAATGTTGAAATACTTTAGATTAAAAATTTAATGGGTGCATGATTAATTATGAGGAAAAAAACATGAATTACAATGTTGGCACATTCAAACCCAATTAAGTGTTAGGTAAGGACCACATACCGTCCTTGATGGTATATTCATTGTCCAAGATAGAACCGGCCGGCCGGCATCATACGTTTTGGAATAAAGCATTGAGACCTTAATTTTCACGTGGAATTAATGATTTCTAATAGAGTACGTAAATGAAAAACATGGTCTTATTTTCTCTCTCTTTAATCATACTTGTACTTGTATATAAAGAGAGACAGAGAGAGATTGAACTCCACAACTCTAATCTTCCAACTCAAACATTCTATCCTACCAACACCCAAAAACAATGTCTAACACTCAACTTATTCACCATGAAGCTAACAACATCAAAGTGGTCACATCTCAAGTTCTTCACTATGAAACTAACAACATCAAAGTGGTAGCTACCACTACCACTAATGATAAGTCAATTCATGTTAAAGCTGTTGTTACTGTGAAGAAAACGATTAGTGGCTTCTTTGCAAACTTTGGATTGAGCAGTGGACTCGACAAGATATCGGATTTGCTTGGTAAAACACTCTTGTTGGAGCTTGTCAGTGCTGAGCTTGATCCCAGTAAGTTCGTTTTTTTTTTTTTTTTTTTTTTTTTTGAGACTTCATTTTCTACCCAAGTGGTCACTGGTTCACTGCTGACCAAAATATCAAAAGGCCATTCCTTTTTATTTATTTATTTTTTTGGTGGGTGGCCGGGGAATTACATTTCTAAGCATAAATACCCGTAGTCTACATGCATTTCCTTTTCACCAAAAATAAAAATAAATAAATAATTAAAATACCCAGAGCCTACCAGATTAATAAATAAATAAATAAATAATCCTCTTTCCTCTCTATTAAAATGATTATACTTGTTCGTTTGAATAATGAATTCTAAGAATGCATTTGAAGTATGGATCTTTTAATGTTTTCGATCATTTACTTGTTTTGAAGATACGGGATTAGAGAAGGCAACAATTAAGGGGTATGCACACCGAATAAACGGAGACGGCGATGATGAGAAGTATGAGTGTGATTTGGTGATTCCTGGGGATTTCGGGGAGGTTGGTGCGGTTATTGTGGAGAATGAACATCATCACGAGATGTTCCTCAAAGATATAGTCCTTGATGGCTTCCCTAATGGCCTCGTTAGTGTTACCTGTGGTTCATGGGTTCATTCCAAGTTTGATAATCCTGAGAAGAGAATTTTCTTTACCAACAAGGTCTGCTAACTAGTCATTTATTATCTAAATTAACGCACACATATATACAGTCCCTTTTTTTTTTTCAACGAGTACGTGGTGAAAAACAGTATGTGCAGCCACATGAGATGTTCGCACACATGTGCAACTAAAAAAAAAATTGGTAACTCATGTGACACTAAGTTTATGTGCAAAGTTTCTATCCTCATAAACTTATTTTGTTTTTATTATGTGGACTAGTCATACTTGCCATCACAAACACCAAGTGGGCTTAAGAGGCTGAGAGAGAAGGAGCTAGCAGTTATGCGAGGCAATGGCCTAGGAGAGCGTAGGACTTTTGAGAGAATCTATGATTATGACACCTATAATGATCTTGGGAATCCTGACAGTAGCACTGAATTGGCACGACCAGTCCTTGGTAGCAGGAAGCATCCATACCCAAGACGTTGCAAGACAGGACGCCCTCGATGTGAAAAAGGTACAAAAAAATTATTATAGATGACGTGAAAAAATCATTATCAATGGGTTTTTCTTTTAAATAACAAATTTCATCAAATTTCCCATAGCTTATAAACAGTTCCGATTTTGTAAACATACGCTCACATAATTAAGTTATGTAAGCATCAAGCTAATATATAATTGTGAGATACATATTTAAAAAACTAACAGTTGGATTAGATATTCTTCTTATAGATGTCATATATGCTAAAAATCATAGTTTTTCACAGTGACATTTCAAAGAAACCAACCAATATTTTACTATGATTTTTAGCATGCATGACATGCATAAGTATATTATCTAATCAAATAGTCAAGTTTTCATAATATGTATACCAGAATTATCTATAAGCTGCATGCTTACATGCTGACAGGAACATTTCTGAGTATAAATTAAAAGATGGTGCTCCAAAATTATTGTGGTGAAATAATATTACTATTCCTTGAAAAGAATAAATTGTCCAAAATCATTTATTCATCCTATGTCTCAACTGGTAGCAATTTTGTTTGGAGTCCTTATGATCTTATGTTAGAGATGCACATAGTACAAATGTGTAAACTCAAGCGGTTCATTCATTTTGATCATATGAACAAAATTTCCATGAAGATCCATTTTCCGAGAAAAGGAGTAGCAACATGTATGTGCCAAGGGATGAAACATTTGCAGACGTGAAGGAGGCAACATTCTCTGTCAAGGCAGTGTACTCAGTGTTACATGCATTACTACCTTCGCTCGAGACAGCAATAGTGGACAGCAAACTTGGATTTCCATTCTTTACTTCCATAGACAAATTGTTCAATGAAGGGGTTAACTTGCCTCCTCTTACAAAACAAGGGTTTTGGAAAACCCTCTTGCCTAGGCTTGTGAAGGCTATTGCTGATTTAGAAGAAGCCGTCTTGCGCTTTGAGACCCCTGCAATGTTTAAAAGTAAGAAGCCAACGTACCTCTCTCTCTCTCTCTCTCTCTCTCTCTCTCTCTCTGTCTCTCATATGTATTTTTTCACTTGCAGAGGATAAGTTTGCATGGTTTAGGGATGAGGAATTCTCTCGTCAGACTCTTGCTGGTATCAACCCATATAGCATACAGTTGGTCACGGTATGATAAACATAAATTTCCTAGACATCCATGAGCATATAAGGGTTTTATTTTTGTACATGCACATCAGATACCGCTCATAGTGGTGTCAAAATGGGTGAATTGGGCTGGGCCGGCTTGTTAAGAAAATGGGCTAACGGACTATCAAACCGGATCGGGTTTTGCCTGTTAAGCTATCGGGCCGGATCTGGTCAGTCCAATAAGAGGAAAAGGCCTGTTCAATTCGGTCTATTAGATTGGCCCACTAAGGTAATGGGCCAGATCGGGCTAACTTTTTTTTTTTAATTTTAATGGGCTAATGGATCGGGCCAAACGAGTTATTGGACGGGCTAATGAGCAGATCAGATCAAATCGGATTAGGAATCAGTTCGAGCCTCTTCTCGGACTCAGATCGAGCCGGCCCATTGGACAAAAAACCTTAGTCCAGTCCTGTCCATTACTATGGATCAAATCAGTCTACTCCATTAATTATCGGACCAGTTAGCGGGCCAAATGGGCGGCCCGTCCATTTTGATACCACACGGTTGTTTGTATTGCAAACGCAAAGTTGAATGAAAATGATTATTCTTTGTATTTGAACTTAAAAAATGGCCATAATATAGCTTTGTTTTTCCAAAAATAATATCAATAACAACTAACAACATTAGCAAAGAAACTATAACACCATGCACAGTACAAAGCAAATATAAGTTAACTTTGGCCCAAAACTTCTAATAAGTTAACTATAAGTCTATAACACCGTACAAGAGCTACATGTCACGTAATACTTCTAATAAGTTATCTTTTGCCCAAAATTAGGTTTATTTTCCAACAAGCACAGTATATTATATTCTAAAAAAATACATAATTTCGTGCAGGAATGGCCCTTGAAGAGTAAACTGAACCCAATGATCTACGGGCCTCCAGAATCAGCAATTACGACAGACATAATTGAGCGAGAGATCAAAGGCTTCATGACTGTTGATGAGGTACAAAATGTTCTTTTTGAAGTATGAGACACACACACATATGCTTATTATTGTCTAATACTAATTTGGGAACATGCAGGCATTGGAACATAAGAAGTTATTCCTCTTAGATTACCATGATCTGTTGTTACCATATGTGAACAAAGTAAGAGAGATCGAAGGAACAACGTTGTATGGATCTCGGACACTCTTCTTCCTTACCCCTAATAGCACATTGAAGGTGCTAGCCATTGAGCTCACACGGCCACCGGCTGATGGGAAGCCACAGTGGAAGCAAGTGTTCACGCCCGGTTGCGATGCCACAGCTTGTTGGCTTTGGAGGCTTGCTAAGGCTCATGTCCTTGCTCATGACTCTGGCTACCACCAGCTTGTTAGTCACTGGTACATACTATTTTTCTTTCCCATATATAATATATTTATCTATATGTGATTTAACACGGGCCGTTGGTCCTAGGCCTACCTATTTTAAGGCCTTATAAAAATATTGTGAGGGGCAAACCCAATTTTTCTCACACCACCTCAAGATTACTGGAAACATTAAGACTTGTTTGTGCTAGCTTTTTCTAAAATCACTTTGAAAAACTATTTTTTCACATGTTTCTTTAAAGTTATATTCAAATTTCAAACCATATCTTCACGTATCAAAATTTTCATACTATAACTAATCATGGCGAAAGTTGGGACTCCCTACCTTTTGCCACAAAACATACTTCGAGTATAAAAATTTTACCAACCACCTTATCAAATTATTATTCTATCACTTAAATCAAGTGAAATTTTGAGTTTTAAAAGTGATTTTAAAAAAAGTTAACACAAATAAGCCCTAACAATCATGTCAAGATAGGAGTAAGGTTTCAATGAGTGTATATATAAATGCCCTTTTATCAGCTTAATATTTTTAGAATTTGGTTGGATCTAAATATCTAACAATATTTAATTGACGATTTTAAATTCTATATTGTACGTATTTTATATATTCTCTATTGTAGTAAGCCTAGCTCACATCTAAACAGAATAAGTGGAGGCAAAACTTCATGAATTACATTAACATGGATCCCTTTTGCAGGTTGAGAACTCATTGTTGTACAGAACCTTACATAATTGCAACAAACCGGCAACTAAGTGCAATGCACCCTATCTATAGACTGTTACATCCTCATTTTCGATACACAATGGAGATCAATGCTCTTGCTCGTGAAGCTTTAATCAATGCAGGTGGGATCATTGAGACCACATTCTCCCCTGGTAAGTATTCTATGGAACTAAGCTCTGCGGCCTATGACCAGCAGTGGCAGTTCGACACACAAGCATTGCCAGCAGACCTAATTAGCAGGTATTTTGTTAAGTCTGCTATGTAAAGAAACATAAATGAAAATTACAAGCTATTCTTGCTTACAGAGGTTTTAATTAAAGATATCCCAAAAATCTTCTCTGCTAACCTTTTGCTTTTGCTAATTGCTAGGGGAATGGCTGTTGAGGATCCAACCGCTCCTCACGGTTTGAAGCTAACACTTGAAGACTACCCTTTTGCCAACGATGGTCTCATCCTCTGGGATAACATTAAAGAATGGGTAACAAACTATGTGAACCACTACTATCCAGATGCGGCTATGGTAGAGTCTGATAAAGAGCTTCAAGCATGGTGGACCGAAATTCGAACTAAAGGTCACGAGGACAAAAAGGATGAACCATGGTGGCCAGTCCTTGAAACCCCTCAAGACCTCATTGGAATTATAACAACTATGGTATGGGTAGCCTCAGGTCATCATGCCTCTGTCAACTTTGGACAGTATGATTATGCGGGTTATTTCCCAAATCGGCCTACCATAGCTAGAACCAAAATGCCAACTGAAGACCCAAGTGAAGAAGAGTGGAAATTCTTCTTGGACAAACCTGAGGTTGGACTCTTGCTATGTTTCCCTTCTCAAATTCAAGCCACAAAAGTTATGGCTGTTTTGGATGTGTTGTCAAATCATTCTCCTGATGAAGAGTATCTTGGCAAGGAGATGGAGCCATCATGGGCTGAAGATACAATTATAAAGGCTGCATTTGAACGGTTCAATGGGAAGTTGAAAGAGCTTGAAGGGATCATTGATGCTAGGAACACAGACAAGAGTTTGAAGAACAGAAGTGGGGCTGGGGTTGTGCCATATGAGCTTTTGAAGCCATTTTCTGAACCTGGGGTGACAGGAATGGGCGTGCCATATAGCATTTCCATATGATGTTAAAAGTTTATGTTTTGGAGTGGAGTTCAACTTTAGCTTGAAATTTGTTAGGGGAGTAGGTTTTCTCAGATATGCATTTGATTTCTTTGTTAATTTTATTTTTTTCTTTAAAAAAGAAGGAACTTTGATTTGACACATTTGACGTGAAAGGAGAAATTTGAGCAATTAAGGATGTAATATATATATATATATATATATTGAAATTATTTGAATAAATGACTTACAAGCATTTATTTGCGTGTTTTCCCCTCTTTGATGAGTCAAGTTTCATAAGTATTTAGGAAGAATGCACCGGACATATATATCTTACATTAATCCAATGCCCTTTTCATAAGTATTATACTTGTTCCTTTGAATTCTAAAAATCCATTAAAATATCTTTTAATATTTTTATTTGCTTGTTTTGAGATGATGTTTGTTACTAATGGCCCGTTTGGTTGTACAAATTAAATAAATCAATTATAGTTTTCGTAATATTAATGCATATAATTTTGTAGATCAAATCATTTTTTGTAATTTAATTTGGGAATATATATATGGCGATCATCAAATGAAGATGACAAACAGGCAAAATATAAACGTACAGGTCAACATGACAAAGAGGCAAAATATAAAATCAATTTGGTAGTTTAAGAGGATTATGGAAAAGTCGATGCGCTCCCAGAGTCCCAAATGAGAATAATCGCCAGACGGAGAATGTTCGTAAGTAAGGACATTATCATGTACATGGGCTCATTCAAAGTTTAAGAATCATCTCTTTCAGCACACATATATATATACACATATATATAGGACTTCTATTATAAGATGTATTTCACGTAATTTTGCGTAAGTTGATTTTTATTGGGTCAAATATATATATTTTATATTTTAAAATATTGACCGTTAGATTAGATGAATTACTTATGAATGTCATATATATATATTCACCAAAAATTACAGTGATTCAACTGTCAGTTTCTAAAAAAATTAACTGAAAAAAATTGATAACATTTTAAATAACAAAAAAGTCACAATTTAAGAAACTGGCCGTCAGATCACTGAGATTTTTTGCGAACATGAAATTCATATATAAACAATTCATCTAATCTAACATTCACTTTTTCAAAATATGACCGGCCTGTATTTAGCCTAAGGTGCACCTAATAATAGAAGCCCTGCATACATACATACGTAATTATACATACAATGTCATATCATCATCTTATATACCTCTTATAATTTAGTAATTTTTCTCCTTTTATCAAATTTAAAATTAATCTTTTGCAAACTTTTCGCTTTTAGTTATCATTTTTTGGAATCTTATTTTCCAAGCTTATTTTTGAAAATATCAAGTACTTTTCTAAACAGGACAACTGTTTTTGGTTCTAGTCTCCCTCCAAAGTTGAGCACTAATCTAACACATCCCCCTTGCCTACAAATAAAAGCAGTTAAGAAAAACTTTTTGAATTGCTTAAAAGCTCATTGGACTACTTGTCCTACCCAAGCTACACTAGTCCACATCTACTTTCCTTAAAGCTTGTCCTTAGGTAAAAAATACATAAAAAAATTATGTATATAGTCATCGGTTAGGCAAGGGGTCCAATTCTCATCTTACCATAATTAATATAAAATTCTTAGCACACGTGATGCGTGTGCAAAGAATAAAAAAATAATAATTTAAAAAAAAAAAATTGAGTATAAAAATTTTGAATTTTTAAAAAATAGTTACTAAAATGTCAGTGGAGAAAATTGAATACGGTAGTTATAAAGTAGTGGATCCTATAAAATTCCATACATACTTTTTTATTTTTATGAATATATCTTTTTAAATAACAGTAAATACTATTTTTGTAAAGGATAATTATGGAAAGTAAATATGATGATACTAAACTCCAGTGTTGGCTTTATATATTAGTATATATTATATTCTCATTTTTCTCACAGTACGATAATGAATATTTTTTTCATAATCTTAAATAATTTTTAAAAATATACTTTAATGATATATATACAGTATAATTTCATGCCAGCTCTCACCTCAATCAACCATGGGCATCAACACATTAAGGGCCTGTTTGGAAATTAAAGTATAAGATATAAAAGTGCTTTCTTTAAAAGTGTGTTCTAGCATTCATTTCATAAAATCACTTCAATTGGCCCTTTTTTTTTTTTTTTTTTTTTTTTAAGCAGGTGATATCATGCTTCTCAAAAAAGCACCAAAAAGTTAATAATAATAATAATAATAATAAAAGCTTTTTACTAAATCAAATGAGATGATATACTTTTTTTAAAAGCACCTTTAGGTGCTTATGCTTTAATATCCAAACAGATCCTATGTTTAAAAAAACTGTTGGAATGATAAATATTTCCTTTTTACCGTATTAGAAGTTATTTTATTTTACATAAAGTTATATTTTAAAACTACCATGTATTTAAATGAAGGATCCCCATACCTAAATATTTCTTTTTTTCTTTTTTTTCTTTTTTTTTTCCTAAAATTTGTTTTGTGTAGTAAATTTACTAAATTAAATTACTAAAACTCGTTTAACTATATTTTTTCAAAAAAAAAAAAAGTAATAATAATAATAATAATCAAATGATTGGAGCCTAGCACTCTGAATATTAAAGAATGAATGAATTTTTGACAATAGAGAACCTGATCACGATGATTGAAGGATTGTAGTCTTGTAGATAAGGATATATCGAGGGTTGTTAGATGGCTATAGGGTAGTTTCTGCATTAACATGAACACGCTTGACATTTTAAAATTTTTTGCCTAATATTAATCGATGATCACATGCAGATGTCATCACAAAATAGCAATCTGAGTAAAGTACCACATCATGGTCATCATCAGTGGAACAAGCGTGCATTCAAATGCAAAATATTGCAAGGAGAATTACAGGCTAGGGAAAACCAACTGTCACACGTTAATTAATTGACACCATTCATGCATCTAAACTATGGCCTAAGAAACCATTTCCCAACCTAATGAAATACGTCCATGTATGTGTTGAATTTTTATTTAAACCCAACAATAATGAAACTGGGTGCCATGTTATTATCACTCTTCTTTGTGAGTATCACCATATACGTCACATCATGCGACATTGATACATCACAGTACTATTTTTGATAGGATATATATGGATTGACTGTGACCCAAATAGAGGATGAAAAATGGTAACGTATGTGACAATTAGGTTTTATTGTAAATATTTTACCGTCATCTGTAGTTTGTTTCGTGTTTATGTGAAGCAGTCATATATTTGCTATATCACAGACGCCAAAAGTACTGAGAAGGTTGACATGGAAAGAGGTAGCTATTTTGTGTGACAATGGCCAAGGATAGTGCAAATTTTTCAGACAGGATTTATGTTCATGAGATAGGTATTTTGAAAAACTTAACGTATTCTTATGAATGTATTTGCCTAAAAAAAAAAAAAATCACAATGATTTAACGATCGGTTTTCAAAATACAAACTTTAAAAATTTTTGATAGTCTCTACTGTTATAAGTTGTCACAGTTGTTTAACAGTCTATATTTTGAAGACTAACTGTTGGATCGCTACAATTTTTTGCAGACATAACAAGTATGAGAAGATTATGTAATCCAATTAATTAATAGTCTCATTTTCCAAATATCTATCCCAATGATAGTGGGCTAACAATAAGATAGTAATGACGTTCTTATAACATTGAGGTTATATATATATATATATATATATATATATAGTGAAATAATATAGTCAGCATTAACTGACTTAGATCGAAGTCAACTAAGACTTATGGCCGTTGGATCATCTTATAAATGTAAACTTTTTTAAGTGATAAGATGATCTAATGGCCTAAGTTCTTAGCTGACTAGATCATTACTCTTTCTCTCTCTCTCTCTCTCTCTCTCTCTCTCTCTCTATATATATATATATATATATCTTCCCTCATTATCACTATTTAATTTTATCACTCATTTTCAATGCACCAACGGATGATACCAAAAAAATGTGGCCGGATTGAATATTTTAAAAAACCTATGGGTCAGATGAGCAAACTAGAATTCTCTTCTTTTTTTTTGGTATAATAGCACAGTGGCTAGAGTCACGATCATAACCATGCACATGCATCATGACCTAATGAATGGGAAGATTTGTTTAATAAGAGAAAAAATGTGACATATTAATATGATTGATCAGCAGGTGCAGAGGTCCAATACGCCATGAAAACTGTCATTATCGACTGATTATGTGATTAGGTAGAAACTTCTTCTGGTTTTTTTTTTTGGATAAGCAGGTAGAAACTTCTGCCAATGCAATTTGATTGTTATCTATAAATTAAACTCGCTGGATCAGCATCTCATTGCTGAATGTTGACAGTTGAAATGTTCGTCGGATTACAAATATATTATATATATCAAAAGAAAAGTATTTGTTTAATTGAAGAACAGTAAAAATAGACGGCGGTGGAAAAAGAAGGATAAAATTGCCGTGCCTTGTGGGACTCTCACTACTCGCCAAGTTAGCCTTTGATCTAAATATATACCTCCATTTACTTTAACTGAAAGGATAAATTGCTACAGTGAAAAAAAAACAAAAAAAAAACTAAGTGTATAATCTCGATATACCCTTGAAAAATCAGTGTAACAAAAATTTGTGACCTCACAAAAGTTATATTCAAATAGATTTTAGTTCAAATCATCAAGAAGGCTAGCGATCATTCCAAGGCCGACTGAATTACAACTTAATTAATTAAAACGTTTTTGCACTTTCATCAAGAGCTTGTCCTCGTTGAATCATTGGCAATTCACCAAAATTGATTTGCTAGAGACTAAAGTATCTTACCCAATGGATTAATTGTCAGAAATAGTAATATATTATAAGAATTTTTTTAATTTAGCTGGTTACAAAAAATTAATAAGAGTTATATAAGTGTTTTATACCACTAGATTTATAGGTTTTTTTAACATAATAAATATACAAAAAAAATTTGAAATTTCAAATACCTTATGGTATAAAATTGGACCATACCTTATGGTATCAACTTCTAAACACATCCGATCCATGCAGATTTAGGAGTGCAATTCCAGTCATAAAATCAAGCTATGT
Source organism: Hamamelis virginiana (assembly GCA_017140935.1). Lineage (NCBI taxonomy): Eukaryota > Viridiplantae > Streptophyta > Magnoliopsida > Saxifragales > Hamamelidaceae > Hamamelis > Hamamelis virginiana. Next base: position 2,347 of record JAESVK010000321.1, on the reverse strand, counting down.
AGTGGTCACAAGATACATACAATCCATTCAACACATCCGCGAAGGGGACCATTTTTTTGTTTTGTTTTGATAGGAAATTTCCTCTAAGTTGGAAATTCTAAGGCGCATTGATTTGAACCAAAAATCATTGGACCTAGACAAAAGCTCAAAGTCTTCCTCATTTGCCCAAGCTAGCTAGATTTCCACCAGACTACAGGTCCGTGAAGTGAAAGGAACAGCTTTATATATATACATATATTTAAAATGATCTATAGGCTTAAGTTAAAGGAACAGATAATCTACAAAGAAGGTGGGCTTAAATTAAAGGTACAGATATTAAATTCAGCTTAAAATCCAAAAAGTTTTCATAATGATATTCACTGAATAAATTTAAAATAATAATGGTGAACATGGTGAACACAATTGCCAGCTGATTCACTGTCAAATTTGGCTAACCCGGCCAATTTATTTAATTTTAAATTATTTGAAAATATATCGGACGGTTTTTTGTAGTTGGAACTGATAAAATTAAAATAATGTAATGCCTGACTTGTTGATGAACCCTTCATTCCTATAAAATTGGACCACTCCAATAAATAGAGGTGGCTAAATATCAGAATCGTGCACATGACATATATATATATATAAATTGAAATTTACATAATTTTTTTTTTTTTTTTTTTTTTTTTTTTTTTTGTTTCTGTTTGTTCTACTTTGGATTATATTAAGTGGCGATCGATAAGAGTAACCACGCTTGTATTTATGAGAGTATTCACTTTTAGACGATGAACGTAGTGGATTTCGCATCTTATTTTTACCAAAACAAATGTTGTTACAAAAAAAAAAAAAAAAAAAAGAGAGACAATAGAGTTCAAGATTAATAATTGTTTAAGAAATTAAAACATGATATATATGAACATAATAGTGTGAAATTTGCTTCTTTTTCTTTATTTTGTTTCTGTTTGTTCTATTTTAGATTATATTAAGCGGCGGTAAGAGTAACACGCGTGTATTTATAAGAGTACTTATTTTTAGACAACGTAGTGGATTTCACTTATTATTTTTACTTAAACAAATATTGTTACAAAAAAACACAAAAGCGTGCAAGAATAATAGCGTGCAAGATTAATAGTTGCTTAAGAAATTAAAACGTGGCATAATAAAACATGATCTATAAATTAAACTTGATATGTACACCACTAAAAGTGTCATTATCCCATCCCAAACTTGATCATCTTAATGTAAAACATTGACTGTCATCCAATTAATTCGATAGCTAGAATTCGGCATCAATCTCATCGTACGAATATTGACATTTGAAAAGTTCTAAGTTTGAATGTACCAAAAGAGAAGAAAAGTAAAAAAAATTAAAAGAAAAGTCTGGTACACCAACAGTAGTACGTAGTTTTTGATCTAAACATGTTGCACTTTCTTTGCAATCATTCAATTGGATATGTATAATGAGACTTTTAAGTTTTATTTTATTTTCACGTGGGATGACTAGTCTAATAGAGCACATTCAATTCATGGTTCTCTTCCTAGCTACCTCTATATAAAGAGACATAGAGAGAGTTTAATCTTCACAAACTCATATCTAGCAAACTAGCCAAGAGCTAAGCATTCTATACCTAATTAGACACCCTATCTAGCTATAACAAAGACACAAAAACTCTCTTATATATATATCTAGCCCACTATATATTTCTATAATATCCCTTTTTGCACCCACAAATAATGTCCAAGTCTCAAGTTCATGTTCGTGACCAAGGTGGTAGCAGCACCAAAGCTGCCGGAGCTAGCACTGATGAGAAGACTTTTAAAGTTAAAGCCGTTGTTACGGTGAAGAAAACGATTAGCGAGTTCCTTTCCAACTTTGCATTGACCGCTGGAATAGATAATATAAAGAATTTGCTCGGCAAATCTCTCTTGTTGGAACTTGTTAGTGCTGAGCTTGATCTGAGTAAGTACTAATTTACGTGAACTATTGAATCGATATATATATTTTATATCATGTTTATTCAATTTTGTCTTTTAGTTTTGAAGTTTTAATTTCTTTGTTTGGACCTATTTATTTATTGAGTAATGCTATACGTCTTGAAAAATAAAGAAGTATTCCAAATTAATCTAACCCTTTCACTGACTATTAAGAACATAATTTATTAAAAAAAGAAGGATTGCTGCTTTATTTTGGACAAATCTTTGCCATAAATTTGAAATGTTTTTAGCAACATTTTTCTTAATTATTATTGATTGTATAAAATTTCCTGTACTGTTGTTTGAGATAACAAAGCGATGGAAGAGAGAGAGACAGAGAGAGGGGGGTGTGTGTGTTGGGTGTCGAGGTGGTAATTCACTGCCAAAATAGTCC
>JAESVK010000320.1:493628-523490 GCA_017140935.1 Hamamelis virginiana | reverse complement strand
TGTGATTTCTGATTCCACTTCTCAAATTTACAAATTGTTCACTAATCTCTATGCCACATGGAACGAGGATAGATTGCTCATCTTCTCATGTTGACTGCAGAATATAAAGAAAAGTAATCCTGGAATTCAGTTCGGAGAAGTGGGTAGAGTTCTTGGAGAAAAGTGGAAAAAGATGACAGGTATGCCCATTATGATCAAATTTACTGTTCTCTGCACTCCCTTCAACCTCTTTATGATTTGTTTATGTCAGACTGGATAATGAAGTCATGATAATCGGTATTTCTTACTTGTGTGCTGCACAGCGGAGGAGAAAGAACCATACGAAGTAAAGGCACGTGCAGATAAGAAACGTTATAAGGATGAAATTAGTGGCTACAAGAATCCTCAACCGGCAAACATAGACTCAGGGAACGAATCTGACAGTGCGTAATCTAGAAGAAAAACATAATTTCTCTTAGTTTATGTTGAAGTAACGCCAAAATTTGCATGATTTATAAGATATTGATGACAAAAAATGCAGTGCGATTGCTAATGGTATTTTGCATTTCCATGGTAATTCACTGCTGCCATCTTTTTGGTTGATAGGAATCTTTCGCTATACATAATGTAATATGTTCACTTTTTGTTTGGCTGCTGCGCATAGTTTATTCAAATACTTGAGCAGAGCCCTGTAATATCTATGCATTCATTTAGAAGTTTGGAGTGAGCTCATTTTGCTGTGAAGTGTCAATTGACTAGACCTGCTGAGTCGTGAGAATTCCTTCTTTCTTTTACTCCTCTCTCTTATGGGGGCAGATTTTAAGAACTGCAATACACATATTGAGCGCAATGCTGCTAACACCTCAGTACCTCACATTACTCGAACTGCATTAAGCTCCTTGTTGGGTACGTCACATGAGATTGGGAAGATGATAATAGCTGTGCGGCTATTGCAGCCCACGAAGCTTGCTTCAAGGATCCACTTGTATCACTTTTGGAGATTAAATTCACTTGATGTACATCAAAAATGGGATGATAATCATTTTAGACAACTTGATGAGTGAAAGGATAGATAGTAAAATTTTATACTAAAACTCTACAAGTAATTGTGGCTAAAATTAGAGGATTTCAATTTTTGCCATAATCACTTCTAACAAAAAAATTTTAATATGTATAGCATGTTTTGAATATATTTTAAAGCGGAAGTGAACGAATAGTTCATCAGAAGTGATATTAATAGTGTCATAGTGTAAAAGCATGTTTTGAACATATTTTAAAGCGGAAGTGAGCGAATTATCGCAAACGGGCCCTTATTATTGAATTTGAAAGAAACAAGGAAGTTCCAAATTTTCTTAGTCTCCTTGGCCTCGGTAAAACATTTTTCAGGTATTCATTCGCTTAGATTTTTTTTCATTTGAAATTACGTAGATATAACTAACTGTTAGCAATGTTCGAGATTGCATGATCAATGGAACTCAAAATGCAAGTAAATCTCCACATTTCAATCTGGTAGTTTCGTCATTTGCCTTTCGCCAAGGTTTAATGTCAACAAGAGTGAAGCCATTTTATGATGCTTCTGTTGGAGCATGTATCCCTTGAAACTATATAGATACTCATCTAACTCTCTGTTTGATCAGAAATCTGTAATAGGAAATGTCTTAGAGGTTGGTTTTACACTTCAATACGAAGGAGAGACTTGATTCCTTTATGCTCTGTTTGGATCTCTAAAGAAAGGAAAGGAAAGTGCTTGAAATTGTTTAGAAATATATTCCTTTTTGCAGCATTTTCCAGCTTTTCCTCAAGTTTTCCAAGATCCAAACTGATGCCTAGCGGAAATAGTGACTTAAAGTCGGTTTCCTTCTTCCATCAATGCTTCTTATGATGAACTATTTATATTTCCTTCAAACTTAAGCTTATATTTGGGAATCTAAAAAATTGAGGGAAATAAAGAGGAATAAATTAAAAAGTGTTTTGAAAAATAAATTTGTTTCGAAGTAATTTTCACAATTTTTCTTCTTTTTTTTTTAGAATCAAACAGAATATAAGAATCATGCGATATGGGAAATTGCTCCTCTAGTCATTCCAAAATGGCACAACACCTGTAAATCCAATAATTTTCTGGACAGAGCTAGAGTTTGATTTACTCCTCACAAGTTTCATCATTTATTCAATTTCTTATTTTGTTCAAAGCAAATATAAACTTGTCATCACATCGTTGATGATCTTCCTCATTATTTCAAGACCATTGTCATTAATATCAACCATGCAGTAAATATATATCAGTAAAAAGAATGACCAAAAGAAATATGTCCTTTTAAAACTCATTTGTCTTCCCTTACTCCCAGGATTCCCTCTCTCTCGCTCTCTCTCTCTCTCTCTCTCTCTCTCTCTCTCCCTCTCTGTCTCTCTCTCTCTCCAACAAAACAGATAATAAATTAAACAAATAAAAAAGGATAATATTGATCATATATATTGTTCTTACTCACACTAGCAAACTTTGTCGATCTGTCATTCCATAAATGTTGTAACAAATTAATGTTTAGTAGGGATTCATGAATTATATATAGCTAGAAGATTTTCTAACACTTCTTGTTTGGCCTGCATTTGAGCGTACCCGCAAAGCGTGTGAGCCTTGTAACAAATGTCCCAGGCTTTGCCTTGATCATGTCATGACGAGAAAATGGTCTCCTCTTGATTGGGATTCCAGATTGAATGAAGTAGGCTCCATTCATCATCAGATCTCCCTCTGATCTCCATGTCCAGTATCTCCATTGATCCCTCGTTGCATAGTTCCTGTTGGTCACCTGCACCGTACCATTAATTCAATACCCCCAAAACAAAAACAAAAGACTACGTAAGAGATTGTTTGGCAATGATGGGTCCAATTATAAGTATGGGTCCGACGTGTTAGTACTCCAATCACGTGCAGAAAAGCAAGTCAAGGTGGAAAATGGAAGACGGTTAAAATCTATGTATGAAATTAAGAAAGAATATTTAATATTGATTACCTGCTTTGCGGCGGTGTTGGGGGGAGCAATGAACCTGTTACCCTGGCTGATGATGGTGGGATGTTGGCTGCCGCCAATGGCGTACATTTGCCAGTGAGTGTAATCGTTGTTGACGACATGGACGAAACCCCATCGGCATCTTGGCATTCTCTGCACCAGTCCCTTACCGAAATGGTTGAATGCGACTGTGATTTGCATTATTTTATCACCTTCGAAGCTATCACTTGCACCGAACAGCATCACCTACACCATCATATCCCATGCATCAATATTAATATCACCTTTATCTTCAATCACATATCATAATCATAATCATATATACATATATGTGAAATATATACAAAAATATCTAGTCTTCATATGATTAGCATACATAAGTTTATGTAAGCATGAAACCAGTAAATAATTGTGAAATAGATATTTTGAAATTAAAATTGACCGTTTGATTATATATTATATCTATTCTGCCAAAAATTAATAAATTTTCATTACATGCATTACCTCATTGTGATGGGTGAAATGGCAGTTTGAAATGGTGATAGCAGTAGATCCCTGAATAGCATCAATGAGCCCATCCCTGCAGTTTCTCATAGAGAGATGATCAAGCCACACATTTGACGATCCAAATATAGAAACACCATCTCCATCACTTGCCGTACGGAACCCAAAATGATCAACAGAGTCTCTAATTGTGCCACCACTGCCAATAACAATATCATGTATATGAAGACCATGAATGATAACGTGCTTTACAAACTGTATCGTAATGCCTGCACCATAAGCAATATGTACTTTAGCTCCACGAGCATCAATGGTCTTGTAGCTTGCCATGAGCAGCTCCTGATTCAGCCTGATGATCATGTCACGTGCAAAGATGATCCACAATGGCCCGCGCTGGATCACGGCGTGGCGTAAAGTTCCAGGTCGGGGATTCACCATGTCGTCATCGCTGGGATCGGTGACGACGTAGTACCGGCCGAATCTTCCTCCGACGGTTTTCCGGCCGAAACCCAGGACACATTTGGCTAGCCTCTTGCGGTTTGTAGCCCAGTTTTTGCGGCATCTCCAGCACCTGTCAATGGGGTTTGTTGCCAAGCACGGGCCGGTGTATCTTCTCATCCCCAGGTTCCTCCTTGTGCTGTTGGTTCCCAACAGAGTGCTGTTTTTGATTCCCGCTAGGGTCCTGAACCCAACCATACACAAAATCAAGCTTATGTTTGATTAATAATTAAGCTGACTGTTTGCAAATGCGTGCAAAATTGTGTCACATAGTTTGCTGGTAGGTAAAGTCTCTTAGTGGTTGTATCAGAAATTTCGGTTGGAGAAGGTTTAAGGGAAAGGAGACAACTACATACCTCCTCTTGTGTAGCTCATAAACCTAATGAGGTACTTAACCAAAGAAAAAAGAAAGAAAAGAAAAGGAATGTGTTCGATTTTGATTTCAACATTTATTTATTATTACTTATGAAAAATACCATACCACCCAAGAAATTTAAAATCATCCTAAGATGTCTTGATTTGAATGGTGTGTGAAAAAGAAAAAAGCAATTAGAGAGGAGCTTTGCATGTATCCTTATACTCCCGACAAGCTTTGGGCAGACTAATTAATCCTTAGGAATAGATGATTATAATCCATAAACCTCACCCATCACGATAGTTTAGGTGTCAAGATTTTATTCTTGAACCTTCATCGCCCATCTACCTTGACGGATGTGAATCGATTTCAACATTATTTAATAAGTTCAGTTTTAATCTATTAACGGGATTTCGTGTCTAATCAAAAAAATTTAAAACACATGGTGTGTCCAAAAACACAATACTGGAAATTTCATCGACGGGAATTTTGTTTACTCACAGTGTGGGATGCGGTCATATGGATTCATTTTAGTCCATTTTATTTATCAACAATAAAAATATGGGATAATTAAAATTAGATTAAGAGATCAAACCAACTTTTGCACATGGAAGTTGAAATTATCGGTGATTGCTTCCGGATCTGGTTGATAAGCCTCAAGAGCGGCCTTCTGAGCTTCCATGGCCCGTTGCTGCCACACCGCATCGAACTCGCCGATATTTGCCCGTAAGGTCGGAATTATTACCGCAAAAGTAAAGAAAAAAATCAAGAAAAATTGATTTAGCTTAGCTGCTTCCATATTGAAATTTTGGACTTTTTTTAAAAAAAAATTGAACGATCAGCCAAGGTCTAGGGTCTAACCCTTGGTGCAGAAGGATCAGACCTAGCCTGGACCAACCGACCAACCAACGTCAGTGGACAAACCTCAGCATGGTTCGGTCCGGCTAAGTTGGTTGCCAATTTAAATAGAGCAAATGGAGCCCAATATGGCAATATTTGTAGTGCCTATCATTTAGAAGGGTTCTAAAACGAGGAAATTTAGGAGCGGAGAGAGAGGAGGGCCACTCCTCTTGTAACGGTTAACAGTTAATGAATCACCAACCACAAGAAAAAGTCTGATGGGCCTGGAAGCCCATGCCACCCTCGATGCTCCCTTCCACACTTTTTTATTTTTTTCCCATAACAATGAGATGTCTGAAGACTCTGAACTATCAGAGCTTGACTAATTTCCATACTCCATTCAGGGCCACCATCCCATGGATTCATATAACGCCTGTGCTAGTAGCCTGATTGGTGGTTGGTTAAGAGAGTTTGACAAATTTCAAACTTAGAATGTCTGAATTTACAGCTCATCCTTTTACCGCCTGATCAACTCTCGTTAGTTCCTTTCACGTAATTTTTGACATATGGAACTCTAAATGTGATAATGTCATGTCACATTATCAGTGTTATGGGATTGAAAATTTAAATAAGTTAATTGGGATTATGGGATTGAAAATTCATAAAGTGCCTTTGTTTTCAATTCATTTAAGTGACCTCATGTTATTAAGATTAAGGCTTTTGTGCAGTTGAATTGAGAATTTGGAATCAATTTGCTCATTACCAGAAATGAATTTATATACAAAATATAATGAAACAATTCGATTCAGATTAGACAGACAGAACATGAGGCATAGAAGCCACTAAGCTCCACCCCCTTCCTTGCTTTTGCCATCTCTCGATCTAGAAAAAGAATCTGATGCTATAACTGATCGAGAAGCCTTCAAGACTTTTCCCTGACCAGTCTCATATATGCTGCTTCTTGTTTCAACTTTACACCAACTTGCCTTCTTCCCTGTCATTGTCTTTCCATTCCTGCTTAATCTCCAACATCTTCTTCACTGTCATTGTCTTTCTATTCCTGCTTACTCTCCAAAATCACCATCGCATGCGTGCGTGCATATATTTTTTGGTTTTTGGTTTTTTTTTTTGCATTAAAATCAGAAAAATACGGAACAAACATAAAGGTCCCGTGGGACATAATTCTCATAACATCCACTAGCAATAAATTAGAAATACAAGGAATAACAAAAAATCACAATTCAGGCTTGGTCCCATCCTCGCAAGTTGATCCGCCAGCAATACAAGGAGCACAACAGAAAAGAAAAAAAAAATCCAAAATAGAAAAGAAAAGAAAGAAAATCCCACAACAGAAGAAAGAAAAAAAGTATTCAAAGGAAAGAGATTTGCCATATATCTTAATTTGCATGATCTACAACCACTATCGCGATGCAAATGTAAGGTTTATGATAGTATGTGATTTTTCAAATTTTAGAGCATGTAAGAATGATTAAGGGAATAAACAATCACGCATGTATGTGTAATCGTACTTAATTAAATATCTTATAATTAAAGATTTTGCTTTGGTTAAAGTGTGGTTCTGCATCAGCAACTTGACTCTCGTTTTAAAGAACTGTTCTGTCAATAGAAGAAAAGAATGTTTTGATTGTTTTTTGTGTTAGAAAAGTAATTTAATATCATACTTTTGCTGCTACATGAATACAATATATATTTGACAAACCCCAACTTCAGAAATTAAAATCCTTACCTAGTACCTATAATCTATGAGTCTCCATTCAATTCTCTTCATCCAACTGTCTTTGCTCTCCCTTTCTTGACTCAAAAGTTAAAAACAATTCAAAGAAGCCAGGTAAAGCGTTAATAAATTCATTCTCCTTAAAAAAATTGCCAATCTAATGCACTTTTGCCATGTTTTAAATATGATTCCTGAAAGAATGAGACCCATTGCATGATGGGGTCTCCCTAATGTGTGCATGGGTGCAGAACTACAAAGGTGGATGGGGGCTTGAAAGTCACCAAACTTTGAACCTAAGGTCTTGTAAGCAGGCTTCACTGTTTTAACCCATCAGGCTGATCAGTTTGGGAACACATTAACAGAGGTTAGCCCTGTTTTAACTTTTGAAGCTTTTGCCATCATGCCTTTGGAAAACAGTCATGGACATTAAATCAATCTCATGATGATCATGAAAAGAGTATTCGACGGGTTGGATCCTTTGGACCCATACGAAGACAACTTGAAGAAAGAGGTATTAGGTCTTTTCTGGCAAAATTTTACATTTGAAAAAGCAAATTCCCCTTAACACTTATTCTCACACTTTTGACCAATTGTGGCAAAAATTCTTCCTTCATTACTGTTGTTAACTCATTACCTCAGTTACTTCACTTGCAATTCACTTCTTTATTCCTCCATCCTACTAATGGAAAACCTGAAAAGAAGAATGCAAAAGAATAAGTTCAGAAATACCTGGATGGCCAAGACAAACCGTCCATTCCAATCAAGAAGAGGCATATTTGTAATCTATACTTCCCTTTTTTTCTTCTTCTCTCTCTTTCTCTCTCTCTCTCTTTTTCTTTTTTTTTTTTTTTTTTTTGCAAGGGGAAAAAAATAAGAATATGGTTCAGTCAGACTATCTGAACAAAATGAAAGTAGTACAAATTAACTAACGTAAATACTAGTAATTCACTTGTTCTTCAATTAAAATTAGTAAGGAATATATATAGTCTTACATGGAAGGAAGAAAAACTCCAAGAACACAAATCTCTTTTCATTATTTAAAGTGGATTTTCTGACATTTAAAGCCTACCGTGCAAGGTTTAGGGTTAATACATCAGCCTACAGCCCTCCTTTGCCAAAAGAACCAATACACCGAAAGAACATAACAACAGCAGCGCTGGAATCAAGCTTTTAACTTATGATGACAAAACTACCCCAACTTTTGAATAACAACAAAATTCCTTATAGTTGTATATTAACCATCTCTACAATTGAAATGTAATGGACACAGCAGGAAAAAAAATATGTGTATATGTGTGTGTGTGTGTGTGTGTGTGTGTGTGTGTGTGTGTATGTATATATATAAATCAAAAGTAGATAAATTAAATTAGAAACATCAAAACTACATCTTCTGATCAAAATGCTTAAAGAATATTTGTAAAGAAACAACGACTATGATAGCGTCCTAAAATATAATCAGAGTCGAAGGTCATCCTGGGAATTAAGATTACTTTTGATGTAGCTTCTATTAAAACAGGCAATACTTTTCATAATCTCATAAAGCAATCAAGGGAAGCATATAGGAGTTCTCTCACTGAGGATTATACACGAAATATAGAAGCAGTAAATGTATACCATCCTCTGATCAGTAGCACCATGGTTTCCCTGGCTGATGTCTACCATGTCCTGGCAGCCACTGTCCCATTATACTTTGCCATGATCTTAGCCTACATCTCTGTTAAATGGTGGAAGCTCTTCACACCAGATCAATGCTCAGGCATTAACAAGTTCGTGGCCAAATTCTCGATACCACTATTGTCCTTCCAAGTGATTTCTGCAAACAACCCCTACAAAATGAACCTGAAACTCATATTCTGTGACTTCCTTCAAAAACTACTTGCCTTTTTTGTATTGGCAGTAATCACCAAAATTAGCTCTAGGGGAAGCTTCAATTGGATCATAACAGGTCTATCTCTGTCAACACTTCCTAACACTTTGATCCTGGGAATTCCACTACTGGAGGCCATGTATGGGAAAGAAGCACCTATGCTCCTTGCCCAGATAATTGTTTTACAGAGTCTCATTTGGTATAACCTATTGTTGTTTCTGTTTGAACTCAGCGCCACAAAGGCAGTCTCTGTGACAACACCATTAGAAGCCCTGTCAGGTAGGTATTAAGAGTTATACACAGTTTAGCGATTTTATACACCAGTTAGATCAGGTACATGGCTGGCTTTCATGGAATAATACCCTCTTTCCTACCTCCTAATTTGAACTTCCAAAACATGAATAGTTGACTTGATTTTAATTCTATCTTGTCAACTTGAAGATAAGCCAAGTGGGTCCCAACACATTTCAGTTTTCTTCCTATATCATTTGCACGTGTATCAATTAACATCCTTTCCAAAATACTCTCTGAAAAACTATTTTGGCATCAACATAGATTACCGCACAATAACATCAAAGCAATCTTTCCTCTATAATTACAGTCATGATAATATCTTTGCATCAAGTTAGCATTTGGTACGAAAATCATCCACATACTCAGACAAAAATACTAGAATCTTAATAATGCACACATCTTAGTTTTGCTTATTAATTTTCGCATCATTGAAAATCCATGGTTTGTTTTCTGTTTAAGGGGAGCAGGAAGCCCCACAAGAAACAGAATCAAAAGAGGGAGGAGAGGAAGCAAAAACCAGAACTGCAAGGAAAACCAAAACCATGCTCATTCTCTTGACAGTAGGGAGGAAGCTTATCAGAAACCCCAATACTCATGCAACAGTGGGGGGTCTTATTTGGGCAAGCATACGATTCAGGTAAGCATGCAGAAGCATCACAGAATCATAAATTTGTTGACCTCACTAAGTGATTGTGCACAAGACAGTATTGTTCATAAAATTTTAACCTTTGAGATGGCCAAAGTAATACAGTTGAACTTGTTGCAGGTGGGAAGTAGAATTACCAGTGATTATAAAGAAATCGATATCAATATTGTCAGATGGAGGACTTGGAATGGCAATGTTCAGCTTAGGTATGACTAACATCAGTTTTTTACTGTCCTTGGATATTAAACAAGGACCACATCATTTAAAAAACAAAAGGGGAAATTATTCTCATAACTCCTTTGATTGTGGTGCTTAATAGGTCTTTTCATGGCATCACGGCCAAGCATAATAGCATGTGGGACTCGAATGGCAATATTAGCCATGGTAATGAAGTTCATAATGGGGCCTGCCCTAATGGCAGTGTCCTCCATTGCTGTTGGATTAAAGGGCACACTGTTTAGAGTGGCAATTGTGCAGGTGCGTGAATTTTATTTTCTATAGTCTACAATCAGGATAAAGGTAAACTATGTGCTATGCATGCAGGCAGCCCTTCCTCAAGGAATTGTTCCATTTGTTTTTGCCAGAGAGTACAATGTGCATCCAGACATCTTGAGCACCGGGTAATTATTGTGTCCATGCATCTCATTATTTAATCTTTGCAAAATGCTTAGCTAGACTTAAGTTCTGGTTTTGTTCTGGTTATAGGGTAATCTTTGGCATGCTCATCGCCATGCCAATAGGATTGGCTTACTACTTCCTGTTAGCATTGTGAACTGTAATGGGATCCATGCAACAAAATTCCAGAACCAGGAAAGCATAAAAGGGTTACAAATGAATTGTACAAGGCTCATTCAATAAATTTAATGTTCTCCAACATGTGATATGAATAATTCTGTATCAAGAACAATCAAATGTGTTTATTCATTGAGAATACTACCACATGCATGACAAATAAATAACAATTTGTGTAATTGTACTGCTTCCATTTGAGATGAACAAAGGACAAAAGAGTAGAAATTCGAGGAAACTATGGAATACATCCATGGCAGGAGATGGACAATGTTTTTTCAATGCTCAGTCCAAAAAAGGCAACAAGCATCCAAATATTCATGAATCAATTTCCCTGTGAACGGTTCAACAAATTGAGCAAAAACCAACATGAAAACTGAAACACAGATTTATCAAATTGAAAATTTTCATGCTTTATAGTTTTACAAATCCAGTTTATTAATTTCAAGCACTCGCAGATAAAATAAGACAAATATGCTGGCCAAGGGGCCATGTACCACATGAATCTCACTTTATGACAGGTCATATGTACTATACAAATGACGTGACAAATGTGATTCCTGTCTTCTAGAAAATATTTTGCTTCCCCTACTACTGTCTATCCCACTTTTAAATTCAAACGAAAAAGTTGGGACTGGAAGCAACTGAAAGGAGCCTTAACCTCCAGAAATATACAGAGATCAAGACAAGAGTTTATTGTGTATGTTAGGCAGTTAGGCAGCATGTGGACATCCCATGGACGATAGGTCACAGTACCAGCATCCTCATAGTCAAACATGCTAAATTCTAGATTTCTAGAACCACTAACACACTGGGTTTAAGTTCACTTTTTTCATTGGAGTAACACACTAATCCAATAAATATGCATGATAAATTGATCAGTTTACTCTAACTGACTAATATGGGAAAAGTAGGAACTTTCTCCAACTTCATGTAAACTCTCATCCCAAATAGTAGTCCATCTTCTAAATCCGGCTACAGATGGTTTATGATGTTTTCACAGTGTTCACAGTGTCACCTATTCTGGTTTACATCATCTGCCTTACTTTATTCAGGCAGTACACATGGCCATTTAGTTTTGCACGTGTTTTTCATAGGCACACACTCTTTTGCAGCATATAGGATCCAGAATATGTATCCAACATCTGATATGGCTCTTACAATCTACACCCAATTATCTATATAAAGGATAGATGATATTTTGCTAAACTTATGAGCACTAGCCCATCATAGACATTGAGAAAAGCATCGCCGAGGATCTAAACCACAGTACTTTAAAACCTAATTGTCTACAACAAGAACATGATTTGGTACAGAGTTTGGGCGGCTATTCATGGATTCCATGTTCAATTAGCACACTAACAATTAATCACCCATCTCAGTTATTGTTCAATGAGGTTTTCTTTGCTATTAAAGAAAAAGTTACTAGTGTTTCACAAACAGAGTGACAAAGTAGCTTAAAAAGGATCTTGCCTTAGATTTTAAAGCACACTTAGTTCATGCGTGTCTTTGTTCATGAGCCACAGCAACAACACCTAGAAAAGCAAGGACATTGCCCCATATTTGGGAAACATGAACTGAAACTTCTCAAGTGGAAATATGAAACACAAAAGGTGCCAGCTTGCATGGGAAAGAGTTCAAAGGGTTGCCTTCGTTAACCTTCAGAAACATAATTTTTTTTTTACCCAACAACTTTATGTCTCGTGTGATAATGTGATTGTTTCTCTATTCATGTTTTTACAGGGAAACTGCTACCTTCTCATTCTGTAAAAAGGCTAAAACTCAAATGCATGTTGAGTAAAAATTTATATATGGAGTTCAAGTAATTATTATATAAGTTGTATAGTGACAGGTGCTGACGAATTTGAACTTCTGAAAGATTAGCAGAGTAAAGAACGATGAACCATGTTGTCTTTTAGCTGCACATGCTCTTTCACTCCGAGCAGATTTTGTGATTTATGTGGCTGATTTTTATTCAATTTTATATGCTCTTTCACTCTGAACTATGTTGTCTTTTAGATGCCTCTTATTAACAATATTCTCCCAATATTCTCTATGGATTTTAGCAAGTCAGTGCTAGGGTAGTAAGTTATGAACAGAAGACAAACAAGACGGTCATGTCAATAAAACTCAATTGGGCATATACTAAAACATTGGGAAATCCTCAAGCTTGTCTGACTATGCTAATCAACCAATCTTCACTGCTTGCAGAAAGATATAAATATATGTATCCCACATTAAGCAAAATTCAACTTCCTAAAATACAAAAAATGAAACTGTAGTAGCATTTTGTAAGTTTATAAAACCAGATACACAAAATAAATAAATAATAAATTAAAGGCATGCTATTTCGTGAAAATGGAATAATCCAATTTTCTAGAGTTTGAAGGCATGAATCTGTCCTTTGGAACAAAACCACACTATGTTCAATAGTAATAATGGAAATGTACATTTTATTTTTAAATTCTAAAAATGATTCTCTAATTGAAAACAAAATAGAATCATTTTCAATGCCATAAAAGACAAAACAGACTCGTTTCAAATGGTATGTAAAACACAATAACATAATTTCATTTCCATAATAGTTATTAACCCGCCCTAAGTCTAGTTCTACAGTTCTACCCAGGGGCAGAACTAGAGGGAAGGGAAGGCCCCCTTTTGGAAAATTTCTGTACATTATATATATATATATAAGGTATGCTATTATAAATTGTACCTTACATAAAGTTGCGTAAGATAACCTCAATAGGGCCAAATGTAGAGCATATTTTGAAAAACTGACCATTAGATTATATGAATTGCTTAACAATTTCATGTTTGCCAAAAATCACAATGATCCAACGGTCAGTTTTTGACATATGTCACTGTGAAAATTTATGACATTTTTGTTCCTCAAAATATCGCCATTTTTTCCTAGTAAGATTTTTTATAAACCGACCGTTGGATTACTAAGATTTTTTGCGAACATGAAATTGATAAGTAGTTCATCTAATCTAACGGTCAATTTTTCAAAATATGCTCTACATTTAGCCCCATTGAGGTCGCTTTAAGTGTACCTTATAATCGCATTCATGTTATTTTATATATTGTATATATTACACAACCACTCTAAAGACCGGCACCCTTGATATAACAATAAAATTAAAGGAACAAATTAAAATTAAAATTTTGGAAATGGATTGAGGCAACCGTCGAGAAGAGAGAAAGAAAAAGATAGTACATTAAAGGGAATGTTAAGGAAAGAGAGGGAATTTCGGATAGGGGCTAACACAAACATCATGCATTTATATTTTTACCTTCCTCAATTAAGGTGAGAAAAATTCATTTTTTACAAAATTGTTTTGAGAAAACTTGAATCATATATATAACATTTATATATAATAACCCAAAAAAGGTTTAAAATGAGAGAGCTATACTTAATTGAAGTTTAAGAAAAAATATGACCCTAAAATAGGTTATTTTGAACTATAGACCATGAACTTTAACAAACTCTTATGGATTATACTGAATTCGGATGGAAATACTATTTAACCTTTCGAATCCTTGGGTTGAATACTATCATCACCAAATAAATTTGTATGAATTTTTATGGTATTGCGATTCTGGTACTCATATTTTGTAAAATTAGAATTTTACACATTATAAAAATGGTTATTTTATGCCACTTTCATATAAAAATATATATATATTTCTCCTACATTAAATTTTGGCCCCCCTCGAGAAAAAATCCTGGTTCCGCCCATGGTTCTACCCAATTTCAAGTTCAACTTAACTAGACAAAACTTTAACTCCTACTGTATAGGATCAACTACATGAATCATTTTCACCATTCAACTCTATCAAGTATCATATACTCTACCAAATCCCTAGCACATGGGTCCTTTATCACCACTACTTATTTTGGGCTTTTTTCTTGTCCTTCTGGGGACTTTGACTTGAATCGAGTCATCATTTCGTACTGGTGTATTCCTAGGTCTTCATTGCACATAACCAAACCAAACCACCTTAGATAATTTTCCTTCATTTTTTCCTCAACTGATACCATTATTACATTCATTCCTTATTTTATTTTCTTTCATATTACCACTTATCCATCTTGACATCCTCATTTCAGCTAAACTCATCTTCTAAATGTGGTATTTTTCAATTGACCAACATTCAGTACCACAAAGCATAACTAGTCTTGCAAAAATTTCCCCAGGAGCTTGATCTACCCAATATCATGTTAAAAGACAAAAAAATATATCAAATTCACACTGTTTGGTTAGCAATTTTAAAAGTACTTTCCTCACTTCGTTGAGCAAAAATCAAATCAAACTTCAAACTTTGCTTCCAAAAGTAATGAAAGTACTTCCAAAATTCAAACCAAACAATTCCCAAATAAACAACAATCTGGCAATATATAAAATTGAATAAAAAATCAAGCCACGTAAATCACAAAAGCTGCTCAGAGTGAAAGAACATATTATAGCAAAAAGACAACATAGTTCATCATTCTTTACTCTGTCAATCTTTCCGAAGTTTAAATTCGTCAGAACCAGTGTCGCTATACAGCTCATATTATAATTACTTAAACACCGCATCTACATTTTTACTCACAATTCCGGGGGACTACAGTCATCTTTACTGACTCCTTTCCTAAATTTACAGTCGTCTGAGCTTTCTTCGTAAACTGAACTCGGTTTATCAATTCCTCGAGCAGAACAGCAATGTGGGAGTACCGCTACTTTCCGATTCCCACACTAATTTAATGAGAAGTAAGCCCAGGGCCCTTAACCCGTACCCAGAAAGCCAGCTGAATCGCTGCATTTGTAATTTGATATACCGCCACCCCTTGAGAATTTTGAAACAAACCTTCCCGATATATATATATATATATATATATATATAGAGAGAGAGAGAGAGAGAGAGACTTACTTGCAGAGTAGGGAACAACCATGGCAGTCAATACCTGAGAATGTGGGGCTTGGCAACTTTTCAGTAGCGCCCGACGAACAGCGAGCAGGAAAGAAGGACATTTTGGAATCATTCTCTGTAACCCTGTAAATTTTTATATTTTTTTAATTTATACATTATTTTTTATAAATTTATTTTTTCCTGGAAAAAAAAAATCACAATAAATAATTGAATTACATTAAAATAAAAATATTAAAGTTTACCATAAATTACTTCCTCTTACAAACATTGTATGATAAAAATTTCAACGAATAACAACTAGTTTAGCATCAATAAGTATTGTATATTAAATTTGCCAACTGATAGAAGTAGGGGTGTGCAAAAATCCGCCGAATCCGCTGGACTCGACCCCACCCACCCCGACCCCATCCGCAATCCGCGGTTACGATGGTTAGGCGGGTTGGGTTGGATGGATTTGATTAATTTTTGGCAGGTTGGGTCGGTTGGCGGGTATGTAAGTTAGTGTTTTTTATTTCTTTAGAGATGTTTATTATGATAGTTTGAATATGCACTTATTTGATTTGATATTCTTTTAATTTTGAATTATGTTTCTAGCTAGTTAGCAGCTTCTATTGTTGTAGGGCAATTTATTTTGACACTTTAGTTTATTACTATTAGAAGAATTGTTTGGATTATAGTTTAATTACTAAATAACACAATATTGCATTGTAATATACGAATTTGAGGTGTTTTTGCTTGTTAAAAAGATTTTAAGAACTTAAGGTGTTTATAAAAATAAAAATAAAATTAGTAATGCTTCACCCGCTCAATCCGTCCAACCCGCCGGTTGAAACCCGCCATATATTTAACCAATCTGCCGGTTATTGAGGTAGGCGGGTTGGTTGGCGGGTGGGAGAATTAGCCACCCGCCAAGGGCGGGTTAGTTGGTGGTTTTACCCTCCACCCGCCCTCACCCGACCCGCGCACACCCCTAAATAGAAGGATGATGAGTGTTATGGATAAAAAATATAGGGATTAATGAGTTTGAAAATAACCAACGGGAGTTGGTCTCACGGCAAAGGGATGAGCTGTAAAACCAGGCATCTCGAGTTGAAAACCAACCAAACTCTCTTGACCAGCCACCGGTCAGAGCTATTAATTCGGAAGTTGTACGATCCCATGAAGCGGTGGCATCGTGTGGGGAGCGAGAATTAGTCAGGCTCTGACAATTCGGATACCTCATTGTTTGGCCAAAAAAATTAAATGAAAATAAACTATAAGGTGTGATATATAAATGAATGTAAGTTGAAGGGGTAAAATTGTACTGTCTTCTAAAAAAACTACAAGTAGTTTTTACATTCATTCGAGCTAATTTTTCCAACACATGTCAGTTAAATGGGAATGAAAATTTGGCGTTCGGATTTGCTGGTGAGCATGCCTTTAATCACTAAGTAGTAAGTAGCCCCTGGATGGGCGACATGAAGGCGTACAGGAGAATCTAATGGCTAGGATGCAAAATGCGCCCTTACAAGGTCGTTTAAGCTAAATGCCCAACAGCAACAGCCGTTAACGGGCATCCGTTAACCCCTCTCAAATTTTTTGAAAAACTTGAGATTCAAAAAAGTTTGAACTCCCGCCCAATCACACTAAATCTGTTCATATAAATTTCATCTCTCTCCTTCATCTCTAAATTTCTCATTTATCTCTAAATTTCTTGCTCAATTTCTCTCCTACCAAACAAAATATCTTGCCATCTCATGCCTGAATATATTGTGTGTGTATGTGTGTGTGTGTGTCATACACAAGGTTAACATAGAACAGCCTAACAAACTCAGAATACAACGGAGCATTGAGAGAGATGAGTGGTGTCCAATATATAGTGCGAAACTTAGCAAATTTTTTTTCGTAAGAAACGATTCAATGACTTGCTTTCCATGGCAAACCTTGCGATTTACATATTTGGACTTGTATTTCTCTAAAGCTCCTACCTTTGTAAACCACGAACCCTCCGAATCTCTTTTCCTAACCTCTTTGTTCTTCTACTTCGATGGAGAGTCACTTTTCCTTACCTTCTTCCCCTTTTGACTGGTCGACGTCATTATGGTTCCGCAAAATATAGGGCTTCTGCAGTTATAACTTGATTTCTAACAATAAAAAGTGAAAGGGATGGATTTTAATGGGCAAAAATACAAGCTTTTGGTTAGGGAATATAAATGGGAGCGAGGGTTTTGGGGGTTACATCTCTTTTGCAACAGAGAAGAAAGAAAGGAATTAGTTAACTATTTTGCCTCCAAACGCTCGCATATATACTTGCCATCAAATAGTTGACTATATTCAAAGGGCAATCGACTATGTGCTCACAGCCTCTGCAGGAGATAAGAACAAATAGTCAACTATTGTCCACGTAAAGTTGACCATCTGAAAACACATGTACATCTCTTATATAAACTTATAATTATAAATATAAACATATAATTTACTAAACCAATACATAAATAGTCGACCGATTCAATATTAACAGTCGACTACTTAAATAGCCAATCCAACATTGTCTGTAAATGACCATGTGTATTTTCTCATAAACACTGTTTTTCTTTCCTTTCTTATGTTTATTGTTTTTTTTTTGTTTTTTTTTCATTTTCCCAAGAACTCATAAATATACTTTACAAAATATTCCCATCATTTGTAAACAAATCTCACCAAAATTAGTATTTTCATATATTAAAAATACACATAAACCAATGGCTTATCTGTTAGAAATAGAAATGAATAAGTATTGGTATGGTAGTAATGAGAGAGATTGATAGAGATCTTGAGATGTGTAGCTGTGACGATAAAAAAATAGATATATAGATCAAAATCTTGCGATGAAGTGTTGTGATCGATGAGAGATAAAGAACAAGGTTGTGCGTAGTAGAAACACTGAATTCGAGTCATCAGATGAGAGAGAGAAGAAATTTGTGTCATGAGGAGAGAAAAGGAGAGAAAAAGAAGAAGAATTAAATTGGGCCTCAAGAGAGAAAATAGTCAAATTTATGGGGGAGGAGGAGAGAGAGTCAATGGTTTGGCAGGGACCCAAATTTTGGGTTCTCTCTCCCATCACTAACGTTAACCCTGTTAACGTTAGTAGCCGTTTGTCCAAAACAACAGTCTTGATATGTGTTTTGCATCCCAACCATTAGATCCTCCTGTGTGCCTCCGTGTCGCCCATCCAAGGGTTGCTAACTACCTTAGTGATCAAAAGAGTGCTCACCAGCAAATCCAAACGTGAAAATCGGGACCATGAATAAAGTAAAGTATCATCCCATAACCATAAAATCTTGTCATAACATTAAAATAAAAATAAAAATAAAAGTTTTGTCATGACAACCATAGTATTTATCGTAAAAAATTATTGAGACCTACTACTTGACTAAAGGTCCAAAAATAACAAAAGAAATCTCTAGAATAATGGGATTTGATGCAGTAAGAATGAATACGAGCGTTAAAGATTTAACAGAAGATTCAATTCTTGATATAGTTAATTGAATATTGTCAATTATATTGCAGCATGCTATGCTATGCTATGTCATTTTCATTGTCAATATGTACACGGAATTGCAATCACATTTCCTATTCAGTTGTTAAAATGGTTTTTTCAACTTTTATTGTTAGAAAACTACATTTGACATTTCCTTAAATGTGGTTTTATTTCAAGAAAACATTTTGAAAGCACTTTTCAAAACATCCTATTTTACTAAATTTGTTAATTTAGTTATATCTGGCCGTAAACTCGGTTTTTTTTTTTTCATAATTAAAATTAAAAAAAAAAAAAAAACCCTATGAAATCATTCGAAAAATATATTGAATTTAAACAAAAATGGAAAAAGCCATAAAATATATTTGGTTAATTTATTTTTTGAAAAATAAGAAAACTAAAAAAAGAGAACAAAACTAAAAAAATAACTTAATTTTAAGAATAAAAAGAAGTTCTTTTAAAAGAAGTCACTTCTTGTGTTATGTTTTTTAATATTTGAAAACATATATCTGCATACAAGTTGAGCTCGACCGAACTTTGGGTTGCTCAAATTTGATTCGATAAAAAATATAATTATTTAAATTCGAGCCGAGACTAAATGAGCCAAGCATTGGTTATTTAAGCCTTACTCGTTTATTATCGAACTTGTTCACAAGCTATTTACAAACAGTTCGGTTTACTTACTGTCTTAAATAACAACAAATAAAGGTTAAAAGCTAATGCAGGAAAGAAAAAAAAAATCCTACATACTTTATATATACAAAAAACAAAAGGGAAACCAAAAAAAAAAAAAAAAAAAAAATGCTTGTATATATTGATCTTATTCAAGTTTATATCATAAATTTTTTCAATAAGTCTAAACACAAGTTTATTTATGAGCCTAATAATAAACTTGCTCGTGAGCATAGACGAGCCAAACTAAATTCTATTTGAGCTATGCTTATTTATTAATCGAGCTTAAAATCGAAACTTGAATTTCACTTATTTAATAAATGATCGAATCAAAACAAACTTTTATCAAACTTGTTCATGAGCTGTCCTGAAAGATTTCGTTCATTTCCAACCTAATCATAAACATGGTCAAAATCATTTTTATTTTTTTATTTTTAAAAATAAAAAAACAAAATTTCAAAGACCACTAAAAATTCCAAATGAACCCTAAAATGTACATTTTCTTTTTGTTCAAGCAAAGCAGCTCAATCTTCTTCGTTTGGTGAAAGGCGGTCAAACAAGCCAAGTGTCACCAAATTTCGAAAAAATAAAAACCACAAAAAAAAAAATGAAAAATATTAAATCAACGGCCAAAAAGTGAGAAAACGCAATCACTTCATAGATCGAACGGTCAAGATTCTTCAGAAAAATCCACATAGAAAGCTCACCGATCAAAAAGCGGAAATTAGGGCTTTCCACTATTTATTTGCTCCCCAAGCCTCATATTCGTCTGGGCCAACAGAAGTAGCAATATCTTTCATCTTATCTCTGCAACTTTTTTCCAATTTCTTTATTTCGATCTCCATTTTTCTCAGGAAATCATGAGCAAGGGTCCTGGTCTCTACACTGACATCGGCAAAAAGGCCAGAGGTCCCCCCCCTCTCTCTCTCTCTCTCTCAATAGAAAAATGATCTAGAGAGCATTTGCATATATATATATATATATATGCATGTATCGTTTTGTTTTTTATGTATTTTTTTTGTTTGGATTGTTCTATTAGATCTTCTCTATAAGGACTACCAGAGCGACCACAAGTTCACCATCACGACCTACTCTCCTACTGGTGTTGTGAGTTCCTTCATTTTTTATCATGATTTGTTGCTCCAATTTATGAAGCTATCTGTAAATTTATCGCATTGTTAAGATATTGTAGCATGCAATGGGGTGTTCAGTAGTTTGGATTTAGGGTTGTTTGCATGTATCATCTGTTTTGAATTGTTTTATTTAAGTCAAGTGTGGCATTTGTACCGTTATGGAGATTGTAATATTATAATGATTTTTGTGATATATTTATTTTTCTTTCATATTGTATTTTTTATTTTTTTTTGGTTGATTAAGACAGTGTTATGATGCTGACTCTTTACTATAACCCACTAGGTATTGAAATATGATTGTCATTGGAATATGCTTAATATAGGTTTTTTCTTAACTAAATAGTTTTTTGTGTGCGTGTATTTTAGCTAATTTATTATCTTAATTATTTTCTATTATTACTAATTGCTTATACTCTGTTTGATTTTATGTAATGTTTTCATTTTTGGTCTACATTTTTTAGTTTTGCTCCTTGCTTGGTCCATCCATTGCTTAGCATGCATTATGCCCATGAGAGGGTCAATTAGGATAAACCCAATATAGCATAATGTGGGTGTAGTGTTTTAAAATGTATTAAAATCTCATTTTAATTGCACAGTTTATGCTGAAACAAATTACATGCTAAATGATAACTTAGTTGGAATTTGGGATTGGTTATTTATGTCGTGATTTAGACCTGGTGGGTTTCAGACTACAAACCTTAATCATTTTTAAATTTAAGTATAGGCAACCATCCATTGCATCTAATTCACAGTAATATGACTTTCGATGGTTCACCATTGAAAGTCGATGGTTGTCATACTATCTCATAAACTTTTATGTTGTATGTGACACAAAGGTGTTTTAGTATAAATGAACACATTAGCATGACCTTCCCTCATCAAAATGTGCCCCACCTTTCAAATAACAAGATTATTATAATTGAAAATTGAAAATAAATATGTTGACATTATGTGCTAACAAAAGCATGCTTACGTGTATATGTGGCTTTTAGATGTAATTGATTATTTTTATCCTAACAGATTTACTCTTCGTGAATTAATCACATCATCAAGGGATAGATTCATTGTTTTTAATATTATTATTTTTTTCATTTCATCATTTTCATGGTTGATCCAGCCCCCAGTTGGTAATCTATTACTTGCTCTTCATTTTAGCACGTTATGCCATGATATCTGTTGATATGACATATCCGTTTGTTCTTTGTTGCAGGCCATTACATCATCAGGAACGAAGAAAGGTGACCTGTTTCTGGCTGATGTCAATACCCAGCTAAAGAACAAGAACATAACAACTGATATCAAAGTTGATACAGACTCCAATGTAAGCCCAATTTTCATTTCTCTTTATTGCAATTTTTGTTTATGGACTTCATTCTTGCACTGGAAATTATGTTGACTAGATCTGTATGTGATGCATAAAAACCCAATTCTGGTAATAGATTGTCATTTTTAATGAATTCGCATATTGAATGCATGTTTGGTGACAGCCGTAAATCGTAATCATGAACTTTTTAAGGCAACGTCTTTATGGTTGGAACTTTTTGGTCCTTAATGTATTCATGTTGTACTATTTCAAACCACAGATAACTGTTCGTTGTTTTCACCATGCAATGTGAGATGTTAATTATGTAATCTTGACTGGATTTGGATATGTGAGAAGATTTTTTTATACAGTAAAATTGTAGTAAAGAAAAATGAAAAAAGCTACTTTACACATATGGTATACAAAAAGAGCTAACAAAAGAAAAATTGCAAAGCTAACAAGCCCCCCAAAAAAAAGGGAAAAAACTTGATTTCCAGAAAATTTTGTCTTTTAAAGCAAAAGAGTTCTAAGAATAACTAGTTTTAGATTATCAATGACATCTCAACATCCTCAAAATTCCTCCAGTTTCTTTCTTTCAAAATGATCCAAAAAAACACGTGGCACTGTTACCCAAACTGAAGGTGCTTCCTTTTTAACTGGCTTGACTCTCCAACTCCCCAACATACTAAGAGTTGTAGCAGGGTTCACCTGAAACACCCCAAACATCACGAAACAAGAAGCCCACAAAACCGAGTCAACTTTGCAATGAAGATGAAGATAATCCACCAATTCTCCTGTCTCTTTACACATCACACAATGATTAGGCAAGGATAAAAATTTTGTAGCTAAATTCTCTATAGTCAAGCACTTATTCCCATGCTGTTGTCCAGGTAAAGGTCACATTCGACTGTAAGACCTTCACCCAAATAGATTTGGAAGGGAAACCCTGATCCTATCTACCTGAGAAGATGGAGTAAAGTGTTGGTGTGACACTTTAGATTATGTGCCAATTTGATGACATGTAGCCTGGTTAAAGAGAAGAATTAGTTAACTTAAAGAGTGGTGCATTCACCTGAACTTTTTATGGTCCTCCATACATGTGCTCATTATTTATTGGATTTTTACATTATGTTATTTTGAATTGTGATTCATCAACTACACAACTATCAAAGATGTTATGCTGAATCACAATTTGTGTTGTATTAAGATTGTCTTGTGTCAGGGAGGTGAGAGGGCTCATAGCACTCTTGCACAATCATAAAAATCAATCAGTGAAGATTTGGGCAGTGGTATAAGAATCTAGGTTATCTCAATGGCTTGTATGTTGTGGCAGGGTTAAATATCTTGACCTGTGTCCTATTGAGAAGGAACATGGCTGTTCCACCAAGTTCTCTGCATTTAAGTTCCCTTCATCGTTTTTCCCTGGTTGGTGAAAAGGATGGTGGTGGTTAGGCTGGGTTGATGGTGATGTTATTTCTCAGTACTTTGGGTCAGTTTTGGTTGTTAGAAGAAACTGGTCTGAATATTTGCTAATGTGAAGGAATGCAATCAGTGGTGGAGCCGAGACTTTGCTCAAAAAATGATACCCTGTGTCAGGAGGATGTTGTGTCAATGCTTGGTGAATAATTAGCCACTCCAAATTCAGAAATATTAAATTTGAAGTGCCATTTGCTTTACACCCAAACTGAATCAATAATATACATTGAGTGCCTACATAAATAGGTTTTGGCGAAAAAGTAACTCCACTGCCGTATTTTAAGGCTGCCAAAGTTCTAAACAGACAAAAGGTCCTGTGAGTTGTGGATATGGGGATTTGAATATCGGTCCCCCATGGCCCTGGCCTCACATGCACTTGTGTAGAATTTTAAGCTTTTAGAACTGGAGTAACTGAAGCCAGAAGCCAGAAGCCAGAAGCCAGCATGGATCATCCTTTTGTCACTTGTTCTAAACATGTAGAAATGCTTCTGCATGTGTACCTCTATAGATCTGCATTAGCTTTGTTCTACCATTTTTTTTTCTCTCTCAATTTTTGTTCTACTGTTTCACTGTGGTTGATTAGCTCATGTTTTCTGTTTTTGTAGACAAGATATTTTTTGTCTATTTCTTTCTCTGTCCTTGATTCTCTCAATAGTGCTATTGGGACATATTTGGATAGTGAGATGAACTGGTTTCTTATATGTTGATAATTTTTCACTTGTATGGATATCAGCTTTTTACGACTATTACAATCAATGAACCTGCTCCTGGGCTGAAGACAATCTTTAGCTTCAAAGTTCCTGATCAAAGGTCTGGCAAGGTAATCAATTCATATCTGGTTCTGAATGATGAAATTCTTATATTGTTGCTATGATTACTTTCATATATTGGTTTGTGTGCTGAGTTGGATGTATGACATGGATACAGTTCTTCTGTTGCTTGGAATATCTCATTCCTTTTACGGGTGATGTATGATTTCTAACTTGTTAGTGGTTGTATAACAGGTGGAAATCCAGTATTTGCATGACTATGCTGGGATAAGCTCAAGCATTGGGTTGACGGCAAACCCAGTCGTTAACTTCTCAGGTGTGATAGGAACTAATATTGTCTCACTTGGGACTGATGTCTCCTTTGATACCAAAACAGGGAATTTCACCAAATGCAATGCTGGATTGAGCTTCTCTAATGCAGACCTAATTGCTTCATTGACCTTGTGAGTAGGGTTTTTCCAACCAAGAAAGATTTTGTTTTTACATTTTACATCTATTATATATGGTAAGATTTGAGATGTTATGCTCATTTTCAATAGATAAGGATCTTCAAGCATTTCCCTTGTATGGAGAACAAGAATAACATGTCCTTTTTCCTTGCATGTACACATATTTCAATTATGAGATGGCTGTTGGATTATTCAGCAAAAAGCATTCTATCTCATTATTATTGTTGTAATTTGTTTTTGTTATTATTATTATTATGATTTATTGATGACATCTTCTTCTCTATATCTTTTCCTTGCGTGTTTGTTGAGTTCATTGAACTTGCAAGGGGAGGCTTTTTACTGTCCCTTTTTCCCTGTGAACTACAGCTCTGTATCTTTGCTGTAATTGTGTCTGTTGGTGCTTTTCTTGTCTTGATACAGTGAGAACACCTTATGGTGCATATTATATAATGAACAAATTTACCGGTGATGCAGGAATGACAAAGGTGAAACCTTGAATGGGTCTTACTACCATACTGTGAACCCCATTTCCAACACTGCTGTTGGTGCTGAGGTAACCCATAGCTTCTCAACCAACGAGAATACCATCACCATCGGCACCCAGCACACATTAGATCCATTGACCACAATTAAGGCGCGGGTGAACAATTTAGGCAAGACAACTGCCCTTATCCAGCATGAGTGGCGTCCAAGGTCACTATTCACCATCTCCGGAGAGGTAGACGCCAAGAATATCGAGAAGAGTGCCAAGGTTGGACTGGCCTTGGCTCTCAAGCCATAAACGCATCTGGAAATTGAGCTCATTATGGTGGAGAGCTATGAGGTGAGGCATGAGGACCTGATTACAGTTGCCTGTTCCGATTGACTTTCTTCTGTTAAAGTGCTGCTGGTTTTCTATTTTGGTCGTTTTGGATTGTAAAAATAATTTTAGATGGTGTTATGAACCCCTACAGTTACGTTCCTAGCTCATACATTCTCTTTATCTTCCCCATGTTAAACTGAGGATGAGTTCCTGTTATCTAGCGAGATTTGACTGGAGATTTTGTTCCAATTCTGTGGTGGCTGTTTTCACCATTTTTTTGAGGTGTGGAAGTATACCCTCTCTTTATGGTATTTTCTAGCTGGTTCTGCACGTGTTTGATTCTGATGCTGAAAGTGCAATAGCTATCTCGAATTTGATTCCGATTAGCATGCTTTAAAATTTTCTCTTTTGCTTATTTTTCCTTGTTTGTTCAAAAATTTTCCTAGCTGCTCAATTGATGGTGTATGGGCTGTCTCTCTCTCTGAATATTTGTGGTTTTGATTGGTTAAGAAGGTGATTCTATATACCCTAAACAGTGTTTTAAGTACTTTACACAATCCACTTTCCAATCACCCACAATTAAAAAATTTAATTCTTTCTACAGTATAATAATGCCAAAAATAATCCGAACACCAAATTTAATTTAAAAGTTAATCTCTTTCTACGCCTCCCTCCTTAACCACAAGAACCTACATTAAAGAACCACTGTTGGCGAGACCATGAAGGTGGCTTTCATGCCAGGCTAGAATGTTCATCATTGCAGCCTCTCGTGCTACCATAACTGCATTGTGCAATCTTTCTTGGACTTTCATTGTTTGTCCAATTCCTTGCGAGCCCAAAAGTAGTGTCCTTGTAAATCAGGCTTTTGTGTTTTGAAGCGGAGCTACCAGCCTATGAATTTGATTTGATCACAAGCGTTGACATGGAATTTTCCATATTCGAGTCTTTGATGCCAATATTATACTTGGTAGCAGAGAACAATGTAATGGGGGAAGATGAAAAAGGAAAAGGAGAGAAAGTAGAGAAGCTACATACCCTCTAGGATTGATAATGCTATATCTTTTATCTTTCAATTAGTTAGTTGTTTACATGTAGTAATTTCAAAGCTTTTTCCCAGCAGTTAGCGTCATTTGCATGTTCTTTAGCTTTGTGTTTTGGGTTGAGAGAAAATGGCTCCTCTGTCCACTATTTGAGAGAGAGAGAGAGAGAGAGCGCATAAATAGCTCCTCTGTCCAAAATGTCAGCAACAACATATCTTGAAATTGCATTTCTTGATCATTATAGAATGAGACTTCGCTTTTAAGAATATGTCAGCAACACCATCTCTTGAAATTGCATTTTTTTTGTCGTTAAAGTAGTTTGAGACTTTATTTTTAATACCAACCAATTTAGTCAGGTTCATGATTCATGTGCGGAAATACATGTTCACCTTGAGTTCGGGTTTAACATGGCGCCTTGGCAATTAAAATGATAATCAAAACCAAAATACAAAATTCATTGGAATTTGGAGCACACACCCAAACACAGATTCTCTCATCCGGCCAGTAGTTTATGATGTACTGTAAATAATATATGACTTATAGCATTACCTAAGCCTGATTTTGCGGTTAAATGGGAGCTAAATGTACCAATATTCACGAAAAAATTGTTCAAAACTAACCATTAATCAGGCAGAAAGTGTTTCAATGGCAAACAGAAATTCAAACGATTCTCATATCCGGTAATATAGCAAATCATATGACAACATGACTGTAAAGTGTAAACCCATACCTAAGTTCAAGACTATAACTCCTAAAACTTCTTTGACCTGTATCTGCTATATACAAACAACATCCTTATAATATTGTAATAATTAATGAAAGAGAAGAAAACCAAATTAAGCAATGGTATAAAATCTATTGTATATTAGCAGCAATCAACAAACATAAAGCATTGAAAGAAAAACCATGAAACAACCTCCAAGTCAAGTCATACCGTCAAAAGCTTATACCACTAATTCCGAGTGACATTGGCCTGAAGAAGACCCTCCCGAATCTGCGATGCAATGTCCTTCACTGCACCAGGTCCATGCGGGATGAACACAGCAGAAGACTTTGAGGATGCACCAATATCCTTCATCGTGTCGAAGTACTGAGTCACCAGAACCATGTCCATGACATCCTTGGCTGTAGTTCCAGGTACGTTCACAGAGAAAGCAAGCACACTGTCCCTCAGCCCGTCCACGATGGCTTGGCGCTGCCGAGCTATGCCAAGCCCTGATAGATACTTGGATTCTGCATCTCCCTCAGCTCGCTTGATCTGCAATATTTTCTCTGCTTCAGCCTTATCAGTTGCTGCCACTCTCATTCTAGCAGCTGTTATGACAATTGGGAGATGAATCAGAAAAAAACAAATCAAGCTTATGTTTTGGTACAAAGCCAGAATATAAAATACTAGAATGAAATGAGGATAATGCAAATTAGTCGAGTTTAAATAATAAATTGCAATAACATTATTTAGGCATGCACAGAAGTACCTGCATTTATCTCGTTCATTGCTCTCTTCACACGCTCATCTGGTTCAATATCCACAATTAGTGTCTGAACTATTTCAAATCCATAGGCAGACATGGCCTGTAAAAATTTAAAGAAGTTAAAAAAGAATGTCAGTTCTCGAAATGTACCCTTAAAGATAGCATTCTTTTCTTGTTGAAAGAAAAGTATTAGTGTGTCACCTTTTCAAGTTCATCTTCTACAGCTCTAGCTATTTCATTCTTCTGTTCAAAAACAGAATCCAGTTCCAATTTTGGCACACTTGCCCTAATAACTGAAAGGATTCATGGAAAACCAATTAGAATTAAGTTCTACAAACAGCAATGTCTACCCAACATGGTAACTAACACTAATGTCCAATTTTAGACAAGTTACAAATTGATCTCAATTAATTTTGCAACCCCAAGTGCACATTGTGTACTCAAACTATGTTATAAGACTCCTGTCAAATGAGCACCGCCAGTCGACAGGTAGATATAATGTTAAGGCTGAAGAATTCCTAAATTCGTAATGATAAGAAAGAAACCATATGTTTAAGAAACAAGTATTGGCAACTAAAAGATAAAATGATTAATTTGTCAAATAGGAGGAAAGAAGACAATGATTTTATTTTAGGAAAACAACGAATATGCGTGTTTCCCAGATGCTTAAAACTTGGATGGATTTTAACTCTTTCACATCGTTTCCACAATGATTTAGGATGCAACTTCCATTTGATAAGATAGATACTCACATCATCAATGCAGAAAATATGGAAATTGGAACAGCAATTGAACTTAAAAACATCTGACCACAAACTTAGGTTCATTTGCTTTGTTGGAAAAGGAATACTAAGTGTAGTTGAATTCAGATAATTTGCTAGCAAACAAGATGATTAAAGCATGCATGATAGCCTAACTTACTTCCCAAAAATAGTCTCTTCCATTCATTTGAGATGTTATGGATCTTGTTTTCTTTGTGTGGGTATTTGGATGGTGTTGGTGTTTGGGTTGAAAGGGGGAAAGGGAGAGAAGGGGGCGTTTGGAGGTGGGATGGAGGGGGTTATCAATCTCCTGATTCTCCAAACATAACAATAGTTACTCCTCTTCTAAAAAAAATAAAAAGAGTATTTAGGGTTCTATTTGATCATGTCCTATTCGAATCACAAACCATAGCCTTATGCTTAGCATCCATACCATCAAAAACATAGGCTTGGATCTGCGCCTTAGTGTTCGACAGCTTATAGAAAGCCTCAGATGCTTTTTCTGCCAAGGCGCGGTATTGAACAGATGCAACCACGGTTACAAAGACATTATCCTGAAAACACAAAAATCAATCAAATCCACAGGCTGATCACACTATATTAACCTACAATATTCAAATTTAAGAAAAGGCCAACAGTTTATGCTTCCACTTAAAAATAAAAAAAAAGGATTTACTGAAAAGGGGAAGTAAGTACATCAAAAATAAGTTTTCCCTTCCACCCAGCCCGACAACAAACAACACCCCAAACACCCCCATTCCTCCCCTCCCTCAAACAAACAAAAAAACAAAAAACAAAAAACAAAAAACAAAAACAAAAACAAAAAAACCAAAAACAAAGAGGAACAGGGTTTGTGGTAGATTCTATTATGATTTATATCTAAATCGTGCTACTCTTTCCTTTTATTGTACTTTTTTTGTTGACTTTTCTGTTTCTTTTTCTTCCTCATTTTTTTTTTTTTGGGGGGGGGGGGGGGGGGGGGGGGGGGGGTGGTAAAGTGTAAAATAAAATGAAGGTTGGGAGGGAGGACAAATTTTTGATGTACTTACTTCCCCTTTT
>JAESVK010000320.1:466086-491194 GCA_017140935.1 Hamamelis virginiana | reverse complement strand
TGCTATAGTATTTTTTTATTTTTTATTAATTAAAAATGTAATTTTACGACCATCCATAATTTTAAAAATTTGCGATGTTTTTTATTGACTAGAACAATATTGGTGTCGGATTAATATGATATTTTAGAATCATAATATGAATAAACTAAAGGATACTTAATATAGAGAATAAGTCCATAATTAACAACTAATTAAACCCAGTCAATGGTATTTGGTATTCATTATGATACTTAATGTAAATATAAAATGACTGGGTGCCAACATCTATCTGCTTTGTGGCTGCCAACTAGACACCCATTAATTTCACACTATAATATGATATGATGATACTTAATTTCTCTTTAATTCCCAACAAAGGGATAATTAAAATAATTAAATAATGGATGAAAGAAAATCAAAATAACACCCCCCCCCCTCGCCGGCTTTGTTGGTGTACGTTTCTCAATGTGACCTTCGCTGAGATAATCCAGTTTAATGATTGAGTGTGTCCATTATAATTTGGCAGTGTTTATATATAGTAATTATTTGAAACTTGAAAGAAAATAAACTCCATCAAATGAAATTTACAAAATGTGACTTACCCCATAACAAGGAAAGCTTATTTTATCTCAGAGTCTGCATGTTATAAGCTGCATGCACCTTATGTATAGTTGCGTAAATTGACCAATCGTACTGCAGATTTAAAAAACTGACTGCTGGATTATATATTTTTTTATGCATGTCATGAATGTGAAAAATCATACAGATCCAACTGTTGGTACTTGAAAAAATACTGTGAAAAAATGTTGATATTTTGAAGAACAAAAAAATTCAACATATGTGCCTTTGAAATTAAAATTAAATTAAATTAAATTAAAATTTAATTTTCAATGCTTTATTATCTTGTAAGAAGAGTGACCCAAAATTTAATTATAAGATATGACCCTTAAAAGAATAAAAGATGATCTCCTCTTGAATGACGAAAGCTATGTTCAACGAAAGCTCATTATAGTTTAATAAATTATAAATAAATAAATATAAAAATGATTAGTTAATGATATCTTGACATTTCAAATTATTAGGCAATTCACCTCCACTAGGAAATGTGGAATAGGGATTTTGAAAAATTAATCAAGAACCAATCAGATAGATTTTCCATTATGTGAAGAAGATCTAGAAAATTCCATTGAAAAGAAGAATGTAGAGTTCACCTCTCCAAGTCTCAAACCCTAATCTATTATACATGTATATATTAAAAAACTGACCGTTAGATTAGATTTTTCTCATATGAATGTCATGTTTACAAAAAATTTAACAGTACGTTTTTGAAAAATGTTAGAATGACTGTTGGATCACTGTGATTTTTAACAGACATAATATTCATAAGGGGATAATCTAATCTAACGGTCGGTTTTTTAAAATATGCTTTGTAGCTGTCCCAACAGAGATCACCTAATGCAAATAGTAAGGTGCACTTTATATATATTACCATCTCTGGACATACAATATAGTCATCATGATCCTATCCATCAATGGTTCAAGCAAGAGAGATTTGGAACAACCACGCCATTTTGCCTGCCTTTGGCGTTCAAACAGTAGGACGATGTCTCGCGTCCATGCTCATTAGCCTGTATATTTACGTCCTTCACAAAAATATCGGTGCATGGAACCGAGTCACTGCATGCAAATTTGACTGCATTTTCTGAATTCGATGACGTCCCACGTACTTGATTGTAAGTAACATTGCTAATATGCACCGCCGTTGCCTGTAAAAAAATAAAAAATCATGTAGTAGGAATTAAATCAGACACTTGATCGATCATCAATTTCTCAACTCACTTGAAGATCTAAAGTATTGGGATTACTCACTTGATCTGTGCAAGTTTGATGATCACAGTAGAATTGATCAATAATGATTGGATTGGCTGAATTATGAGAGTTTATCCGCTCGAACACTATGTTTCTAGCATACCCTCTCCCTCCCTGTATATATATATACTAGGGGGGTGGGGCACGTGCTTCGCACGTGCCTGGTGGGATAGGGGGATATATATTAGGATATATAAGTGGGCAGTCATTAGGAGGAGGGGCTCCATATCTTTAGTTTTAGAAGATAGTTCGTAAAACTGACCGTTGGATTAGATGCATGCGTTTTCTATGTCATGGTTGGAAAAATGGACAGTGATCTGATGGTTGGTTTTTGAAATATGGCATTGTGAAAATATATAACTTATTTGTTCTTAAGAAAATCACTATTTTTTGTAATGTTAATTATTTCAGAAATCAACCGTTGGATGACTATGATTTTTTGCAGAGATGATATTGGGAGTGGGAGCATCTAATCTAATGGTTAGTTTGATGAATTGCCTTCTAAAATTAGAGATATGGAGTTGACGTTGGATAAATTTATGTAAGGCTGGGGTTATATTAGAATGAGTGTGTAAGTAGGTTGCTGGAGTGGAATTGCTGGTGGATAGATATGTATATATATATATATATGTAGGAGAAGCACTGTTTGTTACTTGTTTATGCCTTAGATATTTACAAGGTTGGCATAGGGTTGTATTTACATATAGCTTCAAAAAGGGTTCCAAAAGAGACGTTATTTTTTTACATATGGCAATTGTCCAGCCATTTTGATTCCAAGTACTGGGCTTTGTGGATTTGCAGCAACAGTTCAAGTTTTGTTGAGCTCAGTGGCAGAGCTCTCAGGAAGTGAAGCACCAGATGTGCTTGCCTCAGCTGTTTCTTGGGATGCTTGTTCTTGTTCTTGGTTGAGAGGCTTCATGTAACTGATGGTATATGCTTTGATTCCTTGGAATGAGTCTTGAGCTGTTTTGATCTGGATCATGTATTCGATTGGGATTTGTGGCTTAATGATCCGTTGAAGCTCAGCTGCATTTGACTGTGAAGTAAAATAGAGAACATAAGTAATGTGTAAAGGGACAAGTTGAATCAATGGTGCAAAATATAGATATTTAGATGATGTTTTAATGAAGAACTGTTATAGCTCTTGGCACAAGAGGAAAATAATCAAAAGATGTTGATAAATGCTCAGCCAACTTAATAAAAAAATTGGAAAACTAATTGTTGGTACTTGTTTTGAGTGCATCATGTCTGCTACTGCACTCCATATCTTGGAGTCACAGATTAGTAATCAGGATGGTAGCTACTTAGCTAAACATCCGCTCAATAGATCACCAATTGATTTAGTGCCCCTTTCTTAACCATTTGAGCTTTTTTCCTTTGCTTGAATCTGCTCCTTTTCAGTCCTCCCTAAAACACTCAACAATATTACTCTCTCTTTTTGGTACTCAATACTTTGCACCAAAAAACAGAACACTCTGAAAATCTTTAACAATGCAGATTCTTCAAATTAAATATTTGCTTATGAGATTCTTCTCATATACTATTATCAAAGAATGCCCTCAAGGTCCACTTTTGATCAACAATATTCATTCATTCTTTTAAATTTTTCACTTCTTTGTTTTGATCAAACAAATGTAAGATTAACAAATATGAATATTTTGGCCTTAATGTCATCAAGGAACTTGTTGACATCCTAGAATGCATCTATGAAGCCATTCTTTTATTAATATGACAAGTAAGAGTTTATTTAGAGAAAGACAACCAGTCCTTCAACAAACTTCAAAAACACAAGAATTTCTAAATTAAATGATAAACTCTTCTCAATCATAAATTGGTTTTAAGTATAGGACATTATGTTCGGATGTTGTTAAAAAGGATTCTTTGAATGAGTAATAAACATAAATATGAAAACATATAAAAAGAAATAATCTGTGAACAGAAAAAAAAGACACAAAATTGGTCTAAAAAATTGTTTAACTATAGTGTTTTTTGTTTTTCTTTGTCTCTAATAATTAAAATGCCAGTTGGTAACGTGAAATTGCCAACAGTCATTAAGTTTGATCATGTAAGTTTGAATGTAGATTTAGCATAAATAAGGAAAATGCTAACTAAAGTGAAATTTAATATAAATAAGTAAGAACAATGATAAGTGTGTGCATGAATTATTTCTGTGCAAGCAGTTGTAGGAGAATATTCATGTGAATTGCAAATGATATGAATGTGGATAGCATTCAGACTTTGATTTTTGGTGTCCTTTATAAATTGAATGATATCTGCAGCCCAAGAAAGAGGAAGTAACAATAATAATAATAACAAGATAAATGGAAATTGACATGAGGTACAGAGTGGATGCTAAGATTTGAACAGTGCTTTTACTTAAAGAGACTGATCTATGTAAATATTGGTTCATAGTAAGTAGACAAAAAATAGAAAATGTTGATCTATGTAGTCAAAGTCTGGATCTAGATTAGAGTGAAGAGTTTGATAGTGGGTAAGGAACAATATGAAGAATTAAAAGCTCAAGCAATATACTATAAGTCAAATGGTGTAGATATTCTCTATGTAGATATTAATATATGTATGAACAGAATGAGGCTTTGAGGTGGGAAATGGAAACAGTTTACGTGATGGAAATTAAAGCACAGTGTTGACTTTATTTTTTATCTTAGGTATTTTTCAACTGAATGCTAAAAGAAAGACATTGCAGTATATATATATATATATATATATATATTGGTGGTGGCATTTGTGAGGGAAACGTAAGTTATTCAAAGAAGCATAAGTTAGTTTGCTTATCATATATGTATTACCTGTGCAGCAGCTTCATAGATTTTTTCTGCAGGGCAGCCAATGTAAGCTTCTGCGATTTGTCCAAAGAGTTTTGCATTGATTGTGTCTGAATTGTCAGATAATTCAACTTCTACAATGAACCTGGCAATCATAGGATGGGTTAATTTTTTCTTCATACTAAAGTGAGTTGAATTGAAGTTTGTTTGTTTGTTTACCTTGGATTTGCAACTACATTCTCATTTCTACAAAAATTGCAGTGGTAAATGTTGCCTTTGTATGAGGCTGTGGTCTTGTAACAGTTGCTGCAAGAGATGTAGCAAAACTTTTGGTTGTAGTTCTTGAGTTGAATTTTTGCCCTTGTCCAAAATGTAGTCTGTGGGTAGGTTTTTGGTTAGCAACAAAATGATAGAGAAATAGAAATAATAAAAGGGAAGGATTGTATGTGTGGCACGTACATTTTCTGGCATTTCTTTGGCTTGCTTGATAGTGATGCTTGCTTCAAGATGAGGTTCAACTGCTGTGTTGCTTGTGGAGTAGTAGTGGTTTGGATTTATGGTGTCTTTGATTTTTTCTTGATTGTCATTGAACCTATGTGATTTATGGAAGAATAAGTAGAGGAAATAAATGACATGCAAAATATGTGTTAAGTTTATTTGCTTTTAGTTGTACCATTTCCTTAAGTGGTCTGCTGAAGGATGCTCTGGACAAACTGCTATTGATGAATTTGTTCTAGTACTTATGGACATACCTGCACAATGAATATGGAATATAATGAGTGTAAATAGAGTTATTATTATGTTTATATATATTCATAGGATTGTGTGGTTTAAGATTTTTACCATTGTAATTGCTGACAACAACATGAAATGCCATCAAGATAGGATAAGTGTCTTTCTTCGCATATATTTCCCGAGAATGATCGTCCACAAATTGATTCCAAAATGACATGAGGACTGGCTGTGACCTGTGAAAGTAGAGATTTGGTTACTTAGAATTTAATATAGTCAAATAGAAAGTAGAAAGAGAGACAAAGGGAGGTTATATGAAAGTTGAGGTTTGTTGGAATGAGATATTGTTTAAGAAGTTTACTCCTCATTTATTATGATAGCTTCTTGGACATTTGAAGTGCCGAATTTGGTAGGTGTGCATCGAGGGGGTTTGATGTCCAAAACGATACCGAGAATATCTGAAAGGATTTTATTTTTGTTAGGATAAAGGTTAGCAGTGTATGTTCAAGAATGAAATATGACTGAAATTATATTTGTTTACCTATTTCTGCTGAAAATTTCATGTGTTCTGGGAAAGTGCTAAATGGAGTGAATTTAAATTCTGTGGTAATCATGTCTTCAGCAGAGGTGCAATGTTCAATTACAGTTCTTCCGCTCACTGTCCATTCATAGTTTGTTTTGATAATTTGATACTTAGTGTAGCACACCTTGACTATTGCTTTGGAGATGTAATAGGTGTGAAAGAGCTTGAGTCGTGTTGCAATGAGCGGGATTTGATTTCCCCATACAATAATCTGGACTTTATCTCCCTGTAGGATATTAACATAAATAATTAGCAAGTATGAAACTAAAAATAATTGGTTATATATACAGAAAGTTATGAATAATTATAAGTGATTACTGAGTCATCGGCAACAATATATTTTTGGTGTCGTTTTGAGTTATCAGGATTTGCCCATATTCTATGTTTCTCAATGACTTGGACTTTGGCCTTCCAATCTAAGTTTTTGTCTGGTGTTATGTCTCGTATAAGGCATAGTCTCGGCGCCATCCTGTAAAATGATAATAAGAGCTTTGTTAGTGGAGAACTTATATGAATGTAAGCATAGAGAAGAATAAAAATTGTTAAATGGGTTGTGGTACCTTTATTATCAAAGTAAATCAATAGTATGATATTATTCAATGCAGATTTCATGATTCATGTTCTGGTATAAGGATCTCTTTATAGACTATATTTGTCGTGTGAGCTTGGTTTGTGTTATGTTCAATATTTTCTGATCTTATGACGATCTTTAAGTTATTTGCTGATGTTGCTCTTGAGAGTGCAACGTATAATTGTCCATGAGAGAAGACTGGTTGAGGTAAATAAATACCAACTTTTTCTAGTGTTTGACCTTGTGCTTTGTTAATTGTCATAGCAAAGCTTAGTCTAATTGGATATTGGATTCTTTTGAATGGGAATGGATATGGTTCTGTTTTATTTGGTAGAATAGGAATTCGAGGAATGAATACTCTGCTACCTTTATAATGTCCTAGTGCTATTTCAGCATCTATTACATTTCTTTCAAAATTTCGGCATATTAATCTTGTACCATTTGATAATCCTTTTGATGGATCTATATTTCGTAAGAGCATAATTGGGCAGCCTATTTTTAGTGTAAGCTTGTGAGGTGGATATCCATTTGGTGTTAATGTGTTAAGGAATTCTTCTTCAAGCATATAATTTTCATTGTTCAATTTTTCATCTCGACTTAAGTAAGTTTTCTCTATTCCAGGAAATTGTTTGATTAAAATTTGATTTATATCATCAACAGCATCATTTTTTGGTGTAAGAATAGCTCTATTAATTATTTGATATATGTTTTTTTCGTGAAGCAATGGAGTAGGAAAAATGAAGTCTATTAATTGATTGATTGATTCTTGTTCGGTATGATTGGTAGGTAATAATAGTTGTGGAGGAATAATAATATCAGTATCATTTATTGTTGGTTCTGTGCCATTGCCAACTCGAAGCAAGAAATCAGTAAAGTTTGGATCTATTTTAGCACGCATGTTTTGTGTTAATTTGAGAATTTTCATTTGTGGCCATAAATATGAGTTGATAAGACTTGAGTTGATTGATTCTTCTTTGGTTGATTTTGGAATGACTGGTAAGACTTGTCTAAAATCGCCTCCAAAAATAACAATTTTCCCGCCGAATATGTTATTACAGTCCATTATATCTTGAAGCATACGATTAAAAGTTTCTATAGCTTGTCGCCTCACCATAGATGCTTCATCCCAAATTATTAGTTTTGTAGCTTTTAGTAATTTAGCAAGTCCAGTTTGCTTGCTTATAGAACAGGTAGTTTGGTCATCAATGTCAATTGGAATTTTGAATCTAGAATGAGCAGTTCTACCACCAGGTAAAATAGATGCAGCTACTCCAGAAGTTGCTGTAGCTAAAGCTATATGATTAGTTGATCGTATCTTTGCTAAAAGAGCTCGATATAAGTAAGTTTTTCCAGTTCCTCCTGGACCATCAATGAAAAAACTTTTTGGTTCATTATGTTCAATGGTTGATAGAATCAAATCATATGCATGTTTTTGTTCATAATTTAGGGTCATGAATAGGTTTTTGTCTTCATTTGTAATTGGTATTTGCAGTTCATCTATAATTTCTCTTGGTGTTAGATCATTAGTAGTATAATTGATAGGTTGGTCTATTAAATGGAATTCATCAATGGATCTATTCATGGATTCAAGTGTTAGATGTATAGAGTTTAAGACATTTATTTTAATCTGTGCCGGCAATATGTTTGGAAGTTTACTAAAATCTTCAGACATTGATTGCTCAAATTTTTCCCAAAGCATTTTTGGATCAACAGGATTGCAGTAGACGAGTATAGTTGCGAATAAACGCCTTAATGTAAAAGGCATTTGAAAGGAAGAAGCTTCTTGTAGGCAAGCTTCAATTGTATCATCTGTATGAAGTAGTTCTCTAAGAAGAGCGGCTTCTTGAAAAGATGATGATGCGATTCCATTTACAGTCAAGAGGTCTTTATATGACATAGGGCCTCTTATGTGATTTAATAATAATCTTAGGTAATATCTTTTTCCTTCAGATGGGTTTACAGTTACTATTCTACCAATAACTGTGCCTTTTTTTCGATGTGTCCATTGTCTATCTTTTTTGCTCCAAACATAATGTTCTGGATATTCTCTATATAAGAATTTTCTAGACTCTGCATCTTTTTTATTCATAGCAAAAAATTCTGTGAGCATAGTTTTTGATAGGAATTGATTTTCTGCAATTTGGTTTAAATTTTGGTTATCTTTGTAACATACTGTATGTTTTCCTTCTAGATGTAGCTGTAGATTTATAACGCTTGGATTCATCTCATTTAATGTAAATGCATAAATTCTCCACATTGCTTCTGGTGCTCCTATCCATCTTCCAGATTGAAATGCATTTATTTCATCAATATGTTCTTCAGCTGTCTCAGAAACTATTTTGAAGCTGATTTTATCATGTCCTTTAAAAATGTATTTATAAAGATATTTCACTGCTTTGATTGTAGAGCATATTTCTACATTGATATGACAATCAAATTTGGCTAATAAATATGGATTATAAGGTATAACCCATCTATTGTCTAATGTGCATCCTCTAACTAAAAGTGAATCATTATTGTTTCTTCTTCTGTATATTGGATATGAGTCTTTTCCTTGAGTTGTTTTATCGCAAAAATCTTTTGGATAATAATTTTTGCATTGACCTTTTTTCATGCATACATTTTTTGGTTTCAAATTTCCACAAGGACCATGCATCATATGTTTTTTAACACAGTTTCGCAAATATGGTTGATTTTCAGGTGGTATTTCTGCAGAAACATAACTATCATATGAATTTGGTGAAGTTATTTTTGCATTTTTTTTTAGTATAAGAAGAAAATGTACATGTGGTAAGCCTCGTTTTTGAAATTCTATTACATAAACGTAAGCATCTATTGGGCCAAATATTTGTTTTTTGAGAAGATCATTTTTTAATTCTTCAACTTTTGCTCGAAATACTCGTGCAACTAAATCTGGTCTATTTTCTGATTCTTCACCTTTTGCAAGATGATTTTTTATTTCTGGCCATGATGGATTACAAGTCATTGTTATAAATAAATCTGGTTTACCAAATCTTTGTACTAATGCCATTGCATCAGTATATCTACGTTTCATGTCTCTAGGTCCACCAATAAATGATGCAGGTAAAACTATTCTTTTACCAACAGCTGAGCCTTGTGTTTCACCTTGTGCAATACCATCAAGAATGCCTGCATATAAATCGGCTCTTATTTGTTTTTGATTGTTTCGAAGATAATCTAACCTTGCTGTTTCCATCTTTATATACATATCGATGATGTATTGTTGGAGTAATCTTCCGGCCCGTAATAATAATGATTTGTCATCATGTCTAATTTGTAATTTGTAGCAATAATATTCACGAATAGAGATATTTGTCCTTGCAGTGTAATGGCTTTCGCGTTCAACTGCATAAGAAATTTTGTTTATTAAGTGACAAATGTTTTTTGTTGTGCTATGTTTTAAAAGAAAATATTCGAATAGTAAATACCTTTGGATTCATTGTTCAGAAGTTCGTCTATTGATGTGACATTGTATGCATCAACAATATTTTGGCCAGGACAAGTTTCTTCGCCAATGTGCCTTATAACTCTTTTGATTCCATTATGCCATCCAGTATCTCCAAAGGGAAATAGTATAGGATATTGTAATGGATCATAACAACCATAGTAATATTTGATTCGGTGCTGGTCTTTTTGATGGCCATGGACAATAATGTCGGGATTACTTGTTGTTTCATTGTCATCAGATTCTGTCCATATTGCTGCAACTTGGGATACATCTGG
This sequence comes from Hamamelis virginiana, assembly GCA_017140935.1. NCBI lineage: Eukaryota > Viridiplantae > Streptophyta > Magnoliopsida > Saxifragales > Hamamelidaceae > Hamamelis > Hamamelis virginiana. The sequence continues at coordinate 480,930 of JAESVK010000320.1, read as the reverse complement.
AATATTATAGACTCGTTGATCTAGGCTAGGGCTAGAATGGATAATTATGGCTTGATCTTTTAGGTTAGGTAGTGAAGAGAGGCTTCGAAAAAATATAGAATATGGATTTTGGTTTAGCATTTTTGAAATGAGCTCAACTAAGTTTGGGCTAAAATTAGGATATTGTAATAATCGGTTTGTAATTTCATGTTCAGTATCATAGAAGTACAATTGTAAATGTGATGGTTTTTTATCAACGGGAAGAAGTTGATTTATGTAGTGATATACTTGTCCTTGAACTCTAAAAGAGTAGATTCCATGATTTTTCTTAGAGAGTTCTTTATCATAAATCGCACCGAAAGATGTAAAGGCAAATGAATTGTTATATGCTCTGATGAATGTTTTGAATGATTTTGTTTCTTCTGAATTAGATGTGAATAAATATTTTTGTTCTTGAGGAGCAGGATTTGATGTTAAGTGTATTTTTCCTTCTAGACAACAGAAGGTTTTAGGCTCTCTATAAAATCGGTGAGCATTGCAATAAGAACAAGCAGCTACTACTGGTAATTGCATAGCTTGTATTGGTACGTGCATCAATGTTGTACCAATATTAACTGGAAAGTTTTGTGAACTTGCATTTGAAAGAGATGTAGTAGCATCTAGATTGTTCTCTTCTGGTCGATGGAGTAAGATATGGTCTGTTTCCTAAATAAAAGAATAATTGACATATGTGAGTTTTTTATATATTATGTAATGTATAGTACTATAATATTTGGTATAAAGTTGAAACAGTTACTAACAGTCGTGATAGCTGAATCATTCCATTGAAGAGGGATATCTATAAGATTATGATCTTCTTCTAATCTTTGCGATGTTGATGTGATAGGACAATTGTAAGCTGAGATTGGAATATGGAAATGAGGGATTTTAAATGTATTAATATAACATTTTTGAATGAAATATAATTAGATGTATAGTTACCATTATTGAGATATTGAACATCGATAATGACATCCTCTAAGTCAAATGTAGAAGTGTCATCACTTGTTTCATCTATTGAAGAATATTTCCTTTTCGATGTAGCGATAAATTGATGAGAATTAGGAGAGATTGTGCTAAAGTGATGTCGCCGGTTGGACACATTTAGTAACCTTCTTTCAGCATCAATTGTTAATTGTTGTTGCTCTATGAAAAAATATTTGGATAATAAAGTTATTATTGGATCAGATATAATTTGGTTGTTGAAGAAGAAAGTAAGCCTATATTATGATAGATACTTTAGTAAGTAGAACTTACGTTGTGATATTATCCTTGAGTTTGCATATTTTTCGCGGCGTAGGATGTTTTTTCTTTCGTTGTGGTGGACATTAGAATATTCTAATCTTTCACTGCTACTCCCTGAAAAATGTTTATTGTTCATAGTGAAAGGAAGATTCCTTTCACTAAAATGAATTTTAATTAAACTAAAATCTAGTCTTTGAAACATAATAAAATTATATAAATTTTAATTTGAAAATATATATGAGAACATTGTTTTTCTTGAAAGCTAAATTTATAATGCGTAAAAATATAACTAAATGCATGAAGCAATAAGGTTTTAGGATTTAATGTGAATCACGTATAGAAATATGTGAAAGAATTGCAGTATTTAAATTATAGGAATAGTATTACAAAAATTGTAAGCAACAGAAATGATCATAAATAAAAAGATTATAATGTTTGTATTGATGAATAGAATTTCATATCTGAAATATTATAGAAACAAAATAGACAAGATTATGTTAATAAAACTGTGAGTTTTAAAAAAGTAATGGTATGTACCTGATATAAGAGAAGTGATACCGTATCAGAAGCAAGAGCTTTGGTCGGTGTTTTCAAAATCTATTATGATAGGCAAATAAAAGAAGTTAGAATCTGTAAATAAAAAGTACACGGAATATTGAAGCAGTTATAAAGTTAAATACTTTGATTGCACAATTGAAACAATCTCAATTAATACTATTGGTAATATGTGTTGTAATATGTTCGGGGATTGGTGTAATATGATTGTAAAGAAACACTTGAATGATTTTAGTGTAGTTAATTTATTAATATATCTTTGTCATTTTATACTGTTGCAAATAGAGATTTTTTTTTTACTATTGTTTGGTTAAACTTTTAGGATATGGGAAAAAAAATTTATAAAATTTTGCATTATATATTTATTATGTATAAGATTTATTAGACATTAGCTAGTTATTAGATAAGATTAGGAAATACATCTATTGTTTTATTTGTTATTTGCTTTGTTATTTTATATTTTTTTTTTTTTGATATTTTCATTTATTTTATAATTAAATGAAATTGTATGAAATTATAGAGTATTGACATGTGGATATTTTAATAGTCTGTTGAGTTGGTGAAGAATTTGAATAAAAAATTTAGGTAGAGTGAAAGAGAACAGCAATTGAGGGTGAGAAAAGAGATAAAGTGTGAGAGACACAGAAGAGGGAAAGGAAGCTGGAAAGTAATAATAGATAAAAAGATTTTAGAATCATATTTATATTCAAGAGTTGCAAGAAGTTGTATATATTTTTACATATATGTTTTAAAATCATATATATATATATATATATATATATATATATATATTAATTATTTTATTATGAGGCGTAACTTATAGAAGGTTGTGTAAGGTTTCTTTTATATGGCAAATTTTATATGGCAATCTATAAAATTAACCGTGAGATTAAATGTTTATTGTGTATATGTTATGATTACAAAAAATGATAGTGATCTGATGGTTAGGTTTTGAGAAATTTGAGTTTGAAATATACTGGAATTCGAAGAATAAAAAATGATAGTTGTTTTTTAGTTTTTTTCAAAGGGATTTTTTTAAGAAATCAACCATCGGATCATTGTGATTTTTTGTGGGCATGACATATAGACGATGAGCATTTAATTTGATGATTAGTTTTATGTACTGTCATATAAAATTGTTTACATGGAGTAGATGTTACGTAGCTTTGTGTAAGGTGCGCCTTATAATAGAATCATTGATATATATATATACAGTTATTCTATTATGAGACTTACGGTACGCAAGGTTATGTAAGATCCTTTTTATATGCCTAATTTTATATATTGATTTATAAAATTGATTGTTAGATTAGATGTTCATCTTCTATAAGAGGTATTATTATAAGATGCATCTTGCATTAGATACGCTTCTTAATAACCATCTGTGATAAATTTTTTTAAAAATTGACCGTTGGATTAAATACTCCTATAATGTATGTCATGTCTGCAAAAAATTGTAGTAGTGCAATGTTTGGTTTCTTAGAAACTGATTGGTAAAAAACTATGGCTTTTTTGTTTATTAAAATGTTATCATTTTTTAGCGATCAGTTTTCTTAGAAACGAATCGTTGGATCATTGTGATTTTTGATAGACATGACAGAGATTATAAGGGTATTTGATCTAACAGTTAGTTTTTAAAAATATTCATCACATGTAGCTATAGAGGAGCATATTTGATGCAAGATGCATCAAGCGCATCTGATATTAGAATTTTTATATATATATACATATATATATATTAATTATTTTATTATGAGGCCCAGTTTACATGAGGTTGTGTAACGTTTCTTCTATATGGCAAATTTTATATGACAGTTTGTAAAATTAACCGTGAGATTAAATGCTTATTGTGTATATGTTATGTCTACAAAAAATGATAATGATCTGATGGTTGGGTTTTGAGAAATTTGATTTTGAAAAAAATTGGAATTCAAAGGAAAAAAAATGATAGTTTTTTTGTAGTTTTTTTCAAAGGGTTTTCTTTAGAAATCAACCATCGGATCATTACGATTTTTTGTGGGCATGACATATAGACGATGAGCATTTAATCTAACGGTTAGTTTTACGAACTGTGATATAAAATTCGTCACATGGAGTAAATGTTACATAGCTTTGTATAAGGTGCGCCTTATAATTGAATCATTGATATAAATATATATAGTTGTTTTATTATGAGGCTCACATTACAGAAGATTGTGTAAGGTCCCTTTCAAATAGCTAATTTTATATTTAATTCATAAAACTGACCGTTGGATTAGATGCTCATTTTCTATATATTATGTCTACAAAAAATCGTAGTGTTCTAATGGTTGGTTTCTGTGAAAAATGACTTTGAGAAAAACTGGGAAAAAATTGACATTTTTTATTGTTTAAAATTTAGTTTTTTTTCAAAGTCATTTTTCTCAGAAATGAATCATCAGATCTTTGTGATTTTTTGTAGGCATGACATATAGAAGATAGACATGTAATCCAATGGTTAAGTTTATGAATTGTGATATAAAATTGGTCATATGGAAGGGATTTTATGTAACTTTACGTAAGGTGAGTTTCATAATAGAATAACTATATATATATATATATATACAGTCATGTTACAGTCAGGTCGGCCTGACTGTAGCATTTGTACAGTCACTCCATTTTGGGGGTGATGCAGGTCACAGGTGACAGTTTTGACCGTTGGATATCCTATTCTAGCAGTGCTTGTTATGGTTGGAAAAAATCACAGGGATCTGACGGTTGGTTTCTGAGAAAATTGACTTTGAAAAAAATTGGAATTCAAAGAATAAAAAATGACAGTGTTTTTCTAATTTTTTTTAAAGTCAGTTTTCTCAAAAACCAACCGTCAGATCATTGTAATTTTTTGCAGGCATGACAAGTATTGCTAGAATAGGATATCCAAGGGTCAAAACTGTGACCTGTGACCTGCATCACCCCCAAAATGGGGTGACTGCATAAATTTAACAGTCAGGCCGACCTGATTATAACATTTTTGTATATATATATATATATATATATAGAGGAATGATTGAATAGGATTTAGATTCTATTTATATAAATACGATTTGCTTCTTAGCGGGATAATTCAGATAAGTATTTTAAAAGATTAATTGTTACATGAAATACTTTTGTTATAGATGTCATGTTTATTATTTTAGTAGTGGTATGTTTAGTTACAATTAATGTGTTTCTAAAAAATGATAACATTTTAAAGAATGATATTTAATGTATCTTTAATGTTGAATCATTTTGGTTTCTAGCAGAGATGATATATATCATAAAGATATTTAATTCAATAGTTTGTTTTTTAATATATATGTATAATTTTCTTAAAAAAGATATTTGAATTACGTAGTATAAAGTTAGATAATTTAAATTTAAATTTATATGTAAAATATTAACAGTTTAATGAGTTAATAACATATATTTCTAAAATTAATTATAAAAAAAAGGATGAATTATAGACATGGAATAATTATAAGTGTTCAGAAATATTAATGTGGTTTGGATTAAACTTAAATTTATATAAGTTTTTTAGAATAGTAGATATTAACAATTATTAATAGCAATATGTGTTATTTTTAAAGAAGAAATTTTGATGTTCAATGAATAGAGTTATTTTTAATAATGTGTAGACATAAAGTTACAAAACAAAATGGTCAGAATAAACTAAAACTCAAATAAAATGGCATATAATCTATATAGATGATAAGTTTAAAAGAGCAAAAAATAAGATGAAGAATAATTTAAATGTTTATATGATAATCAAGTGTACATATTGATTTAAGGAATTCATATATTCATCGTCTTGCTGTCAGATTGAGAAGTGAAAAATATTCTTAGATATGCTGAAAAGTTTAAGTAACATAAATAGGTAAGAAATTGAAGAGGAGAGAATAAGATCAACAGTAGTTTAAATGCGTATATGTATGTGATAATCAAGTTGAGATATTGACTTAACCAATTCAAATATTCATGGTTTTATTGTAGGATTTAAACAGTCAAAAAATTTACTTACATATGCTGCAAAACTGAAGTAGCGTAGAGAAGTGAAGATTTCAAGTCAAGGATTCTGTTCATATATCAGAAAAGATTTTTGTAATTGTATATCAGAAGTGAGACGGTTTTGTCCTCTCGTTATTGTAGAGTTTGCTTAAGGTGGTAAGGTTTTTTAGTCTTTTGAAGAAGCTAGTGTAAGGTAGCTGCCAGAGCTATAAACTGCAGCTATGTGGTGAAGTTACAGTTTTGTGCTGGTGATATTTTTGCTCTTGCGCAGGTTGGAACGGTTTTTTGGACTTTTGCTTTGTCAATAGTTAGCTTAGTTAAGAGGAATGGAAGTCAAGCCTGCTAAGTTCAGAAAATATCTTCAACAAGCCATCGATTAGAGGTAAGAGTTTTGTTTTAGCTTTTTAGGAAAGAAATCATTTGACGATTTTATCCTTGAAGTATACGTTTTATGGGTTTGCAGAAGAAAACCATTCGAACTTCATATGTTCTTAGTTCGAGTGTTTTGGTTCGGTGAAGATTTATAAAGGTGAGTTTATTTATTTAATTTTTTTTTTAAACAGAGAAATGTTTGTTTCTTCTGAAAGCGAATAGGAAAATTTTGTTTTGTATTTTATCTGTTCAGTTGGTTGATTGGTGTTGGATATAGATTTTTTTTTTTTGTACGGTTGTTTGGTTGCTAAGAAAATGCACACGAAAATTTTTGAGTCTTGTTTTATTCTTATTTGATTACTGTTCGTTATATATAAAATATTTTCAAAACAATTAGCTATATTTGCTGAAACATCGTTGAGAACTCTTAATGATATTTTGTTGTCGGCGTATTCGGTAAATTTATTTAGAATATGTTCATATTTATAAAAGTTAGAATATTGGTTTGATGAAACTGTTATACATCTAAAGATATAAGAAAATATGTACCAGTTTTGGAAAATATGAATCACATATATATATTTTTTTAATGCTTCTTATGATACTATTTGTTCTGTGGGAAAAAGTAGATTTATTTTATTGGGCAATTAATGTCATGGGGATTATAATCTAGAAATAATTTGAATATGATTGATGAATGTAATTTTTTGTCTGTAGATGGTGCTCTTCTTTGAAATGCCGTCCGATTTAATTGCTAGTGAAATTATCGGTAGGCTATTGGTTCAACAAAGTGGTTATATTGACTTTATGCGGTTACGATTGAGGCAAGTAATTTATGTGGTGTTTTTTTAAATTTTTTTGGTCATGTATAGATTTTTTTATTAATTAATGAATAGTTAATGTTCTATATATTTTGATTGTAAAAATGATGATTTATTCATACAATACAGCTGCAGGAAATTTTTTAATATTGAATTGACTCCAGAAATTAGAGCAATAGTTAATTTTAGAAATGCACCATCGTTCGCTGAATTTCCTGTGAAGTTTTACCATGATTTTATAGAAGAATGTGCAGCTGCTGGGAATATAGATGCAAAATATTTTTTGGGAACTGTAAGTTTGTGTTGTGATTATTTTTTTAATTTAGTTTATTTATTATATATATATATATATGGATAATCTATGTTGTATATATACTGATGTTTAATTATTTGATAGAGGCATGTGTTTTGCACTGGAGATGTATCTCATGGCTTGGATCTTCTAGGTGAAGCTATCATCTTGTCTTCATTTGTAGGATGCTCTTATTATTATGAGATTAGATATGTTGCTGGGATAGGTAGCTTCACAGTCAAAAATAAGAGGCAATTTGCAGAGATCGTATTCAAAGAATTATTTCAGCAATTAGGAGGAGATTTATCAAATTTGAGCACAAATTTGTTTCAATATCTGAGACATGAAAGAATCATTTATGATAATTTTCCAAGGATTAGCTGCAACTGTACATTGAAAATTGATCGATGCTTTGGCTGGTGTCTACGAGGGGATCCAAGTTCATTTGGTTATAACCATCAATGTTGTTACGAATGCATGGCTGCAAGAGAATATTCGCATTTCAAATGGTTATTAGATTTGGACGAAGAAGAATCTCAGTTGATTAATGACTCAATGTAATAATTAATTAGTGTATTAGAATATTATAAGCAAAGACTATAAGTAGAAATGGAACATCGTTAATAGCAATCTTGACTTAAGATTAGTAACTTTTAACATGGATTGATTTATGTATGTATTTCATTTTTTGATGAATTTTTTTAGCAACATATATATATATATATATATATATATATATATATATATATATATATATATATATATATATAAATGTGTTTTTTGTGGTGTGGTATTGACTTTAGTAACGAAGAAAAGGAAATGAACAAGAGCAAAATAATAATAAGAATATATATAGATGATTGTGCATAATTAAATTATGGATTAATTTATAGATACATGATCTATGAAACAAGAAGTTTTCATAGGTATGTTGATTCAATTTTTATGCATTTGGAAATGGGATATTGTTTTGATGCAGCTTTCCCTGCGTTGAGTTACCTAAAACCTTTGTTGGGGTCATCATTTGTAATAAAAGGGTCAGTATTGTGTGGTACTTGAGCATATTTTAAGGTGTTGATTTCATGACATTTATGAATACAAATGCAAATTCTAGAATCCTTTAAAATGCATTGAAGTGAATACAAGTTTAAGTGCTGAATGATAGCAATGGATTCGAAAGGTCTTTACTGATATCAAATGATTAGCAACTACAATGTCTATTCGTTTGATATAGGCATGGGGACAGGTGGTTTGCCTTCGATACTATTTTTTTTGTTTTTTTGCGTTTTTTATGCTTGCAAAAAAACCTGTTTAAACACCATAAATGGAAGGGATTGTGAAAGTCACTAATGGAAATGAAAAGTGAATGTTCGTCATTTGTATCTTCTAAAATGAGACAGTAAAAAATGAAAACATGAATTGAATATGTAAAAAGTATAAAAATAATAGAAGAACAATGCAGAAGAATATGTTAGGATTTTATATATAACTGCAAAATTGGATAATTTCTTATAGGTTGAGAGAGAGACAGTGCTTTTCTTCTATTTTGCATTGTTCTTTGTAAAAGAGTTCTGATATTAGGAGGTTGAACAATAGTGACAGCAATAGTAACAACTGTTGAGTAGAGGTGTTAAAGTTATAAATAATAAACTGAATTTAGGATTGAAATGAGTAAAGGATTAAAGATGACATTAAATTTGGTGCACCAAAATAAACGAAGGAAGTAGATATAAGTCAACATATACACTATGGAGGATGAATATAGTTCTTTACATGTTTTGAGCAGAAGTCAATATGCAAGTTTATAAAAGTTGAAAAAAGAGTAAAAAAATTAGTTTATTTATTTGTGATTGGCAATGATTCGATCATTTTGAGCCGAGGCAGTGGGCGGTTTATTTGCACCAGCTTGAAATTTTGCCAGAGTTGACTGCTTGAAGTCTGTGAGAGTTTAAGATCAGATGTGCTTGCGTCAAGTCTTTTCTGAGTTGATGGAGAAGAGAAGACTTCATTTGTTTTCGCTTATTCTTATCTACGTGAAAAGCAGCATCTTTAACATCAGGAAAAGTTACAACTCTATGCAGCTTAATATATTATTGGAAAAAGCATATCCTGCGCATAAAATGTCTGGATGATTGGTGCTGGATTTGTGGACACTGCAAAGTTGTAAACAAAGATCTTTAAGCATAACTATAACTATAGAAATTCCAATACATTTAGATACTGAAATGTATATATCGAAAAGAAGATTTAAAAATGATTATAATAATTATAAGAAATCTATGGCATCTCTTATGACTTAAAGAGCATAAGATCAGAAGAATGTTAAGTTTACATTGCGAATATTACTTTGATAAATTTACATTGTCAATGAATTTCGAAAATGCAGTCTCTATCAGAATATGCAAGTTCAACAAAAAGAAATGAGTCTGGAAATCTTACTTGACTAATAGAATTATGAACTACTCATAATCTATAAAATTAAATAAAAAATAAACAAAGGCCTCAAACCATCATATCTTTCTACATATGTGATTCATAAATTTTAACCAACATTTACTATTAAATTATAATCGTGAAATGCTCAAGAGTTTAATAAATAAATAAAAAAAGTTAACACTTAAAGATTAAAACCAATACGTTATTTTCAGCAACTTTTTTGAAGTAAAAATTTATATGCAATCACTGATTAGAAGTTTGAAACTCAATTGGTGAAAAATCCGTCCAAAAGAAAGAAAGATATATTTATTAAAAAGCACGACGACAATTGGTGGAAATAACATAAAACATAATAAAAGGGAGGCAAAAACAAACGCATAAATCAATATTATAAGGATCAAGTAATAGAGAAGTAGAATAAAAATTCATTAGAAGAAGACTATTATCTCAATATATTCCAAAATATCATATATCACAAGAAGATGAATGGTGAATCAAAATTTTTAGATTTGGATATATATCATTGTTACTAAAAAACTACAGCTGTATATTATCTGAAAACTTTGATTCACAAAATTGTATAACTACAATAGTCTTTGTCTCTTTGCTTCTCTAAAACTTAACATGGCATCTGCTAACTCCGAATTGTCAACAGTTATTAAGTTTAATCATACAAGTTGCAATTCAAATCCACTGTAAATAAGCAAAATGCCAACTAAACCGAAAATTTGTGTATGAATTATTATTTGACTATGTTTTGCATATGAATTTGTAAACAAGTTTGGAATTTTCAATAAAAAAAATCCTATGGCTAAGTTGTCAAAGAACCATTAGTTTTAATTAGCAAAGTGTAACTTTGAGTTATTGGAATTACAACTACAACATAAATAAATCAAATTTCACCAGTTTGGCATCATCAAAACAATCGCCAATCAGAGGATATGGAAGTTTGGCAATCATATGCACAGATGAGGGAATTTTAAAAAAAAAATAGTGATATTTTTTTAAATTTTCAAAGCAATACGCAAAATTATTAAAAGATAATAAAAGGTATAAGTTTTTTAATGAAGAAAATTATCGGAAAACAGTACATAAATGTGTGTGTGCGCATTTCTACGAGAATGCTCATGTCAATTTCAAACAATATAATTTTCTATAGCATTAAAACTTCTATTTTTAGTTCTTATCAGGACATTTCAAGCTTGCTAAAAAATCTTTAGATTTTACAATACATAATTATGTTTGCAACGAAAGTATACCTGGCATGCCTATGAATATGGTCCTATTTTTTTGATTCGAATTGTGAGAATGTAATGTTGAAACGTGAATTTTTGACTTTTGGTCGATAGAGTTCATCCCTACACCTGCAAACAAAGAAAAATCATTTCTTTTAAACATAGAATCAGATGTATCGATGGCAAACCTACTGATTGGTATCGAGAGATAAGAAATAGGATAAGTGATAATCACCAGGAGTAGATGGCACTCATGTTGTGATTGCTGAATCTTGAACAGCGTAATGCTTAATTAACGCCTTTTGTTTGTTTTGCCACAAGTCTTATTTGCTAATTTGATTCATGCTGCATAAGTAAAATAAGTGTTTTCATTAATTTTGTCAGTAAAAATGAATAAAAAAATGAACAAATGATTGCAACAGGTTTATTCAACTTGAAATATTGTTGAATTTCCATGGCTAATTGTGATTTCTGATTTAGGAAATTAAGAAAATTTAATGATGGATGGACATAATGTTTAGGAAAAAAATAAAAAGAAATGCTGTGATTCTTGAACATTTTGAATAGGTTTCACAAAATGAATAAGAAATTCACGATTAAAATCATAGTTGTTGATACAATTGTACAAATAAATGAAGACAACATTAACAGAAAGGAAGGTAGAGGATTTTACCAATAATCACAATTAAAACAATATTAACACAATATGAAGAACCAAATTCAATTCATTCAAAAGGAAATCTTACCTCTAAGATTCGTCGATCGAAAGAATATATGTCATTTAGCAGCTATCTTCGATAATAACGATAATGTAGTTACTTTCTGCATAATTTTTCCTATTTCAGGGAAAAAAAATTGAATTATTTGTAGTGAAAACAACAAGAGCTAACGGATTTTTCATTTATATTCCTCTAAACAGTTACGTTTCAGTAAATCAATAAGAAATCCAGGTGTTAGGATCATAGCTGTTGATACAATTGCACAAATAAATGAAGGTAGCATTAAGAGAGAGGAAGGTAGAGAATTTTACCAATAATCACAATTAAAAGTATATTAACACAATATGAATAAGCAAATGAAGGCAGCATTAACAGAAAGGAAGGTAGAGGATTTTACCAATAATCACAATTAAAACAAGATTAAGATAATATGAAGAACCAAATTCAATTCATTCAAAAGAAAATGTTACCTCTAAGATTCGTCCATTGAAAGAATATATGTTATTTAGTAGCTATCTTCGATAATAACGATAATGTAGTTCCTTTCTACATAATTTTTCCTGTTTCAGGGAAAAAAAATTGAATTATTCGTAGTGAAAACAACAAGGGCTAGCGGATTTTTCATTTATATTCCTCTAAACAGTTAGTTTTCACTAAATCAATAAGAAATCCAGGTGTTAGGATCATAGTTGTTGATACAATTGCACAAATAAATGAAGGCAGCATTAAGAGAGAGGAAGGTAGAGAGTTTTACCAATAATCACAATTAAAACGATATTAACACAATATGAACAAGCAAATTCAACTCATTCAAAAGGAAATCTTACCTCCAAGATTTGTCCATCCAAAGAATTTATGTCATCTAATAGCTATCTTCGATAATAACGATAATGTAGTTCCTTTCTACATAATTTTTCCTGTTTCAATAAAAAAAAATTGAGCTATTTGTAGCCAAAACATGAAGAGTTAAAGGATTTTTCAATTATATACCTTTAAAGAGCGAGAGTAATAGTGGTGCTAAGATTTGATTTGGTAGCATGGCATTTCACGATTGGGAGAAAGCATAACTAAGCAATTAACAAGTGAAAGAAAATTTTAGTTAGCAAATAAGATGAGAAATAAATGCAAGCTCAATTCGATTAAAGTCAAAATTTTAATGTTCTAGAAAGATACTACCTCCAAAAAAACTATAAATATTAGAGTCGTAGATTGAGACAAGAGGATCATTTAATTTCCTTTTCAAGATTAATAGTCTTGAAATTAAAGATCGATCAGTCGAGGAACTCTCTTCTGTGATGTTGCTCCTGTTACATAGTTTTTTATCTGGTACGTCTTCCTGTTGCATTTTTTAGCACTACTTTTCTATTCTGTTTCATTCCGGTTCATATTGCGAATCGAATCGGAATAACCTTCAGAAAATGCACTTATAAAGATTATAAACTAATAAATTGAATGAAACATAGATAAAAGGAACTAATAAAGATTGTGATTGGGTGAGTAATAAATACAAGAATTGACCGTTGGATAACGTTGATTTGTTGTATATGTCATTTATGCCAAAAATCACAGTGGTCCAATGGTTGGTTTGTAAAAGCATTACTGTACAAGAAATGAAGAATCGATCATTGTCGTGTTGCAATGAACCTATTTGCTGAGAAATAAAACAAAAGAAAGAAAGTGAGACGTTACAAACTAACAAAGATTTAGTATAGATAGAGAGAAGATGGCAGCAAACAAACAGTGGCATATGGTCAGATTTGAGAATGCAAATCAGAGAACATTTGTTGATGGATAATTGGCTAGAAAGCATGGAGACCTTTCTTTAAAAAAAGTAATGATAAAAAGTGGGAAAAAATAGCGCTCGTGGTACAGCGCTACGTTTGAGTAATAGCTACCAACACAACCATCAATAAAATTTATTTAGGAAATTAAAAATAATCAAAAATACAAAAAACGAAGAAAAGAATACAAACAAATAATACAAATTTGGATGTGCTTTTGTTTTTTGAATGGATGGGTGGAATCACTTGAAAAGAAGCATTGCACATGAAGCAATCGCAAGGTCCAGAGTGTTTTTGAAGGATAAACGAGAAATATGACCCAAGCAAAGACACGCAGAAGCATCACACTTAATGGCCTTTGTGTAATCAAGGGATAAAATTGCTCGACAACATTATCGAAACAAAATGATCAACTTCCACGCTAGTGCAAGTACACATTGGAGAAGATTGCCATTGAGGAGTATTGTGTAGTAAGGCAGAACAAGACAGTTTCAGAAATTATCACTAAAAATTAATTTTTCTGGGTTTGTTAGTAGGATTGAAAATGGTTAGAATGGACAAGCATGTGTATAACATCCTTGAAAATGGTTAGAAATGACAAGCATCACTACAACATCCCAAATATGTTGTCACTGATTGGGAAAAAAATTTTGGCATGTATATTGTACGTTCTTCCTCTTGTCTACTACTTAATTGAAATCTAACAATTACATGAACCAAAGTTGATGTACAAAAGTTTGTAACTATAGTGGTCTGTCTCTCTCTCTCTAAAGATAGATTAAAGTAAAGGAAATAACAATTCTTTCAATAATTGAACTATAGCACGAAACTTCACCAATGTGCTCACAGCATTGGCTTGAACGGTTCCATTTTTAAGAATTAGCTGATTTTATATATGATGCTGAGAAATGGAGTTACTCCAATTCCGAAGCCAATGAGTAATAGGAGTTACTCCAACACAAATGCACTGTCAGAAAAATAAGAAATATTATATATATAACTAATTATTCATGTTATTGTTGGTGCTGCAATTTTGTTGTGATAACAAGAAGAACAACAACCACTACTTGTATTTTGTTCAAAAATTCATCCACTTAAGAAATTTTATTGAATAAATTGCGAAATATTGAATTGTATGCTTATATCAAGTTTCATGGAGAGTCTTTCAGCGAAGTAGACTGCCCCCTGGTCATAAAAGCAACTGTTAAAAGGGATAAAAATATGTATGTCAGCAGTGTGAATAATTTTTTAAGCTCTGTAGTGTAGTCTACTAATGTTTATTTGTGGACACTGAAGTAGTCATTTGTTTATTTCTGTGGGCCAACCAAACATAGAAAAAATCAAAATGAATTGTAAGAAAAAATCTAT
>JAESVK010000320.1:376384-411086 GCA_017140935.1 Hamamelis virginiana | reverse complement strand
GATTGTACCCCACCAATTGTTCACAGAGACATATCAAGCAATAACATTCTTTTGAACATGGAACTGGAGCCTTTTGTCTCCGATTTTGGCACTGCTAGACTCCTAGATCCTGATTCATCCAATCAAAGTTTAATTGCAGGCACTTGTGGATATATCGCTCCAGGTAAACTACACTAATGCTCCTTTATTTATTTATTTATTATTGCCTTCTCTCCTTTTCAATGGATCCGTATGAACATAGTTGAAATATCTTTAAGAAAAAAAGAAGAAGAAAAGGTTACATAATAACAATACAAACAGGGATGCATATAACTCTTTATTTTCCCTTTTGCATTTACAATTTTTCTTACTTTTCTTTTCTTTTCCATTTTAATTTTTGTTTAAATTTCTATTCTAATATAATTGCTACTATCTCCTAACTGGCCAGAGATAGTCTACCTAGAAATGGTTAACAGGCCGGTAACCACATGTCTATCATTTGATATAAATTTGCATTACATTACTTAAAAAAGAAAATAAATGGAAAGAATATATGGATGAATTAATTTCAATGTACATAACCTTATAAAGTAAGAATATCAACTTGGATTTCTCATGCCGCTGTTACAAGATATTACGTATGCAGAACTTGCCTTCACCATGGTTGTAACAGAGAAGTGTGATGTTTATAGCTTTGGGGTGGTAGCACTTGAAACAATAATGGGAAGACATCCAGGAGAATTCCTCTCATCATTATCATCATCATCTACCGAAAATATTATGCTTATTGATGTGTTGGACCCACGCCTTTTGCCTCCTACAAATCCGTTGCTTGCGCACGATATTTTTCTTGTTGCAACACTAGCGTTTTCATGCTTATGCTTCAAACCAAAATCTCGGCCAACAATGCAACATGTGTCTAGGGAATTTCTTACCCCTAGGCTCCCATTAACTAAGCCTTTTCGTTCAATTTCAATATCAGAACTGAGGAACCAAGAAATTTATGTACTAGGTGGAAGCGACAGTTGATGATGGACTTCGTATTGTCAAGGTAATTATATATTTTTATAAACTTTGAGTTTCAACTCCAAGATGAATTTTGGATGACAACGATGAGATTAATTGAAAAGAAACTTTTTTGGTAAATGATTTTATTCTTCAAGGGGAAAACAATCATCCACAATAGATATACAGTGGACCATTGAATAGATAGTTGAAAAATATAATGGATTTACATTACTTTTTCTAGTTTCTCTGTTCATCCCTTCTCTAACACTCTCAATGATGGCATATGATACTGCAAATAGAATCATTTTGTGAGATGACTATCCTTGCGTTTATGTATTAGACTAGCAAAAAAGGAGCATTTTAAGGAGGGAAAGAGAAGATGGAATCGTTGCATTTTGGAGACCAATATGCTGCGTTTTGCGTTTTGAACAAAGAGAGATGTCAAAATAAGTGTGCTTTAGAGAACAAGAAGGAAAAATCAATGGCAAACAGTGCATTTTGGGCACAGTTTCAAGGAGCCTTTTTCTATTGTGCTCTATTTAAAAGCTTACTGGCCAGTCAAATGATGCTATTTATTTCCCATTCGAAGAAAACTCAAAAGGGACCGTAGGACAACTTGTAATGTATTTACTTACCTTGTTTATATATATATATATGCATTTGTGTAATGTTGAATAGAGCCCACTTTTGTTTCATAACCTTTGTACAAATGTTTTGGAATTTGGTAAACGAACACTCAATAAGAGGACATGCAAAGGAGAAGGTAAAAATGTCAAATGACTATCACTTCGATGGGCTAGCTCCAAACTAGATTAGAAAAGAATTCCAATCTGTTAGAATTGATTTCACTTAAGTTCATTTTTATTGACTATACTTCGAAAACCAACCCATATTTTAAAGGGAAGTAAATCACACAAGATCTAACAAGGTAACAGATCTATATTGCACTGAACAAGGCAGATAACAAAGGAATTAGATGTAAATTCACGGTAATGGTGAGATTAGATCAACATAAGCTTATATCCATTTTCATTAAGAAACTAGGAACATGAAAGAATTTGTAAGAGATATCCTGTTTTACTCATCAGCAATACTTTACTCTTGGTACAGATTACAGAAGTAAAAGCATTTCGATAACAATAAGTTCGATTGTGGGTTTTCTAGAAAGTGAGAGACTGAAAGGGAATAAAAGGGTGCCTCTTTAACATTCCAAATCATCCAAAATGCATTGCAAATTAACTTGCATCTTACAACCCAAAGGTTTTCAACTTTTCCTTTCAATATACAGAAAGGTATTTGATCATTGCACAAATAAACTTCTTGAATGAATAACTGTTTTATATTTCTTGATTTATGTTAATATGTATGCCAAATTTGTGGCTTTGCTTCATATTTTTGCTTTAATTGGAGAAATTGATCACAATGGTATCACTTGTCCAACACCTAGAGGAGGATTTCACACAAAAAGATTCTTTACCTAAGACTTAAGAGTTGCATACCAGCTCAAATGACAAGAACGGAAGTGGTCAGAACTCAACCTCTTCAAAACACATTTTGTGGATATTCAAACCAAAAGATCTGAAATTATGGAATTATGATATCAGGATTCACCTCATAAATTGTTTTTGAAATCGCCTTCAAAATATTAGGTTTTTTTGTAACTCAAGGATTTCACACAAAAATATTCTAGGAACCAGCTTTTAGACCAATAGCTTCCCCTTTTCTCCTTTTCCTTTTCCTTTTAAAATGATTGTGTTGCTTTAGTGGGAGGGATGACCCGAGAGAAAAAGCCATAACTTTTCACAATGGCGTTTTTGAAAAACTGAAATTTGAATCACCATGATTTCTGGTAAGCATGATAATTATAAGAAGTGTATCTAATCCAACTGTCAGTTTTTTATAATCAATTTTGCAATTAGCCCTACACAGATCACCTTATGAAATTTTTTGTCTGGTGAATCCTATAATAGATTTCCCACATAAGTTTTAAAATTAATTGGGAGAATTGGATCTATAATGATTTAAAAAAAAAAAAAAAATTGTACGTATGAATCTAATTATAAGTTATAATTTAAAAAATATTAAAATAATTATGGGGAGCAAATGGATATATAATTTTTGTAGTTTTATTTTTAAATAATCGTGGGAAAATAGACCTAATTTCTAGTGTAATCAATGTTCATGGATCTACCAGCTCCACTTCTAAAATAGATTCTCAGTGGTTCAAGTTTGGAGCTCTACGAAATGAGGTTATGGCTTTTATTTCTCACTAATGTTCTTCTCCTTGACCACTAACAACTAACCTAGTACTCTACTAATGATGTGGCGGTTGATCTAACTCTCATCTTTTTTAGCAAATTTTTTTAATAATAAAAGAATGTTAAGATTCATTATTTGGGATATATGTATGCCGAATTTGTGGCTTTGCTTCATATTTTTGCTTTAATTGGAGAAATTGATGACAATGGTATCACTTGTCGAACACTTAGAGGAGGATTTTACACAAAAAGATTCTTTACCTAAGACTTGAGAGCTACATACCGGCTCAAAATAACAAGAACGAATTCGCTGAAGTGGTCGGAACTCAACCTCTTCAAAACACATTTTGTGGATGTTCAAACCAAAAAATCTGAAATCATGGAATTATGATATCCGGATTCACCTCATAAATTGTTTTTGAAATCGCCTTCAAAATATAGGGTTTTTTTTTGTAACTCAAGGATTTCACACAAAAATATTATAGGAACCACCTTTTAGATCATATTTCCAGGGACCACCTGATGTGGCAGCAAAAGCAAAGGTCCTGTTATGCTGCCACATTAGATGGTCCCTAAAAAGGTGATATATATAAATGAAGGTTTATTTAGTATTTTCACAATATTCTTAACCAAGGAGGTGTACTACATATCAGAATAATAAGAACAAATTAATGGTCATTCTATCTCAGAACAAGGTAAAAGCAGACGGCCAACCATAGCCAGATAATAGGAGAGAGCATACCATTAAATGGAGAGAGAATCTTCTTGTCTCGGGACGGCGGCAACAACTCTCGACGGCGGCAAGAAATTTTGGATAAATTTATAAGTGGGAATTAGAGGGAAAATTTATATACTCCGTAATTCCTATGGATATATATCTTTTTACCTGCAGGTTCGTGTCTTGAACTATAATCTCCTTTTACTTCTTCCCACCTCAGCAAAACTCTTTATTATTTCTTAATTGATTTGAGGACCTTCACTATATTGGTGAGCTTGGTAAGTTCACACTGGATAAACTGTCTTTTTGTTCTGTCAAATTGAAATTTTGTTATAATCGATCCCTTCAAATGTAGTTTATAGAGATAAGCTTTTGACATCAACTCATCATGTTTTAAATGTTAGGACTTTTCCGGGTCAGGGATGAACACTAAAAATCACACACACAAGAAAGACAAGGATTTACGTGGTTCGACAATTGCCTATGTCCACGGGCAGCGACAACTTCAGTATAGACAGAGAATTTCCAAGAGATTACAGAAGGAGGAGAAACCCTCTCACTCTACTCACACACTCTTCACTCTGCTTCCCTACATTCTTTGTTGCACTCAATACAATAGAGATTACAGAAACTTAGGATGATGAGAATAAACTCTTCTCACTCAATTCACTCTCTCTCTCTGACTCACTCTATTATTGCTGCACACACTTGCAGCTCACCTGGCAAAGGAGACAAGCTCCCTTTGCTCACTCTGTGCTCTCACCAAGCTACATCTTATTGCTACCACTACACTTAGCTCCCTTTTGCACCTCTTTATTTATAGCTGAGCATGGAGGGAACAAGCAGCCATGCAACAGGCCACCAACAAGCAGCCAGTCGGTGGCCACCCTCTATGGTACGTTGTAGTTAGACTAAAAGTCTTCAGCCCAAATCTCAGCTGCAGCCTTCTTTGACTTGGTTGCTTGAGGAAATCTTCATCCCCCAATTCTTGTCTCCTTCCTTTGACTTTGGCCACCATTCTTCATGGAAGGAAATCTGAGCCATACCTTACAAATCTCCACCTTGGCGAAGATTCCCCAACCACCAAAGTGATTGATCAACTCATGCACCTGAAAGTGCCTAGTTCCACATTGCAATACAATTTATCTCCACCTTGCGACTTTGGCTGGTCCCACAGCCACACTCCACCTCGATGAAGATCTTCATAGCGTCCGCTATCATGCTCCACCATAAAAGCATACCCACTCAGAATAAACCAATTCTAAACATTTCATTTCGGCCCATGTCGAAAATAACCTTGCTGAAAAATTATGGTGTAACTTCCACGTTTGACTTTCCTGGAAGTTCATCAGCCATTGACATGAATTTCTACAACACACCCTGCATCACTGCTAAACCAATGCCTGTGTGCAAACTTGTGGACCTGCTAGCTTTAACACATCCTCTATCGTGGCAACTTTGGGAATTAACGGCATGTCATGAGGATGTACATGTCCCTTTTCAAAGGACATCGCCTTCAAACACAAAGTTAGCATTATTACTAGTTAGTATCTCCATGTACTAACTCGGAGCCACTTGCCGAACTTGCTCCAGATTTTGGACAATTTGATGTGCCTTGATTGTCCACTCCCCCATATTTTTGTGTGAACATATTCAAGAATCCCTTTGGTCTCGGTACCAAACTGGAATTCTTGCTTGCTGGCTTAGTGCACAATGCTGCTTGAACTGAAAATGTGATGCACAATATATTCCCAAGCATAGGAGTCCACCTGTCATCAAGCAATAAATACTGAGGGAGTCCCAGGTCATATCCACAGGGAGTGGAACATGCCTAAATGATCCTTAGGTGTTGCTAACCAATGAATGCAAAATAAAGTATAAAATCTTCTTTTGCAAAATCATGGGGGTTTTGATTGATGTTGAGTGTTGTTTATACTAAATGATGAAAACTTGCAAAAGGAAACTAATTAAGTTAAGTGAGATGAGTCCTATGGATTTATTCCTTCCAAACCTTTGATATATGATTTCTCAAATATATACTCAATCAAGAATCATTTACTCTATGGTCTTGATTGGAGAATTTAGCAATAGAAGCTCAAATAAAGTGACACAAATGATAGAATGAAACTCAACACTCTCTTTGACATTTTGGCAAACATGTGGTGTGCATATGTGCTCAAGAACCAAAATACAACAACTTACTGGTTAGCCATGAATATGAAACCACAAGGGTTCAAAAGATGAGAGAGCATTAAACATCATTCCATAAACATTAGAAGATTATAAGATAAAAGAATACCATTTACTTAGGATTTGGAGAGGAAATCCACCATGAAACTCCCATTCTTGAGGTTTAGAACTCCATTAAAGCTAAAACCCTAACCTAAGACTAAGAGAACAGTGAAGGAGAGCTTCAAAATGGCTAAAAAATGCCTTTAAATAGGCCCCCAAAAGTTGCCCTAAAGTGTTATTGAAATCCCTACATTGCCCCTCAACAAATAGGCAATTTACAGCTAAAAAACGCAGTTTTCGAGCCTTGGTACCGGTACCACTGGTTTTGGTACTGGTGCAAAATGTTTCTGGAGCTTAAAAACTGATTTTAAATACCTGGTACTGATACCACCTCTCAGATTCTCTGAAAAATGTCTTGCGAATGCCTCCGACTTCAAATGGTCATATCTCTCTCGTCCGGAGTTGGATTTGGATGATCTTTATATCGTTAGAAAGCTTGAGAAATATACTTTCTAACCATGGTGGTCTCACTATCTAATTCAATCTAGAGAAAAACAATTTTTTCCAAATACCTAGATTGGTCAGATTTTGCACTTCTTGACTTCATTTACCCATATCTCCCAAACCATTTGGCATTTAGCTTTGAAATTTGATATGTGGCAACTAGACACACTTAGAAGTATGTCACATAAGTCCCATGACCTTTGAAAACTTCCAAGGCTTGACTCCAAGCTCCAACTTTGCATGCAAAAAGCATCCATTTATCGCACTTTTCTTACAAGGCATGGGAAAACAAGAAAACATAAAAATAATTTATTTATAAATATAAATGGCTCAAGTATGCACAAAATGATGGGAATAATGCAATAGAAATATGCAATTTTATGGTGCAATCAAATGCTCGCAGAACTCCTGCTTCCTTGTTTTGGCTTCAAAAGACCTTGCCAGACGACATTGCCTCGATGAATTTTACCGTAGAAATAAATAATACTCACTAAGTAAGTTCCCAGGAAAAATTGGAGGGTCACAATGAACAAGCTTAAATACCAATCTCCTAGACAGAACCTTCTTAAACTGTACTTATCCACACTACCACACCAAAGCTACACCTCCACTCATCAGAATGGCCACTTGATGATGAAACTGTGAAGGCTGATTCTTCATTGTCATCTCCATCTTTATCTCTTGAACTAAAAGCGGAAGAGCTACTTCTTCAAGTAGAGTCCATCCTTTACACTCTTCGCCATGTACTTATCTTCTAGTTTCTACTATAACACCTTTGCCAAAGTTTTATTCCTGACAAAGGATTTCTGATCTTTGGCCAGACATAATCGGATGGTACCGCACGCTTGGCGGTTGATCTGTGTCCACTCTTTTTCCCCCATATCGTCCAGTTTGTCCTCCAAGGCAATTTCCAACTCCTGTTGAGTTAGAACATCCAAGACTTCTCATTACGATATGCTGAAGTCTCCGGTTACCACGCCATGTGGCAGACAGGCGGCATTGTGGAAAAAATCCATCCAACAATCCCCCTCCACAATGACGCTCCCCATTGAAGTTTGTTCTGTCGAATTTCTCCACCACAAACTTAACTTTGGAGACTATACTTCTTCGACCGGAAGTGCTTGAGGGCTCTCCTAATGTCTACCTGGAAGATTCTGCCATTATCTCCAGTACAGTTGATGATCGACGTTTGAAACAAGCTCAATACTCAGCATTTCGGTACTCTTAAAGGCTATATTCCAACTTTGAGCAAACAGAGTGCACGGTTGCGTCCGGAACATCAAAAAACCCTGGGATAGGTTGAGGAGAATTTTTATTTTCTTAGTCAAAGTCAACGTCAACGGGCAACTCTACTGGTCAACAGTCAACGATAATGGTCAAGGGTTAACGCTGGACTGGGTCAAGTCGGATCCAGGGTTGGGTCAATCATCGGCTAAGAATTGGATATTGGGTCGGGCCGGGTCAAAGCGGGTCGGGCGTGGTCATCGGGCACTGATGTCAGCGTTATGCAAGCGCTGACGTGGCACGGGTCGATGGCCGGGCCGAATTGGCGGGTCACGGGCCGGTCTGTCAGGTGGAGAAGGTGACCCGCGCGTGTGTCGGTGCGTGCAAAACCAGTTCCCGTTGACTTCTAGAGAGAAACTTTGACAGCAAATTCTGGGTTCGTCTGAACTTCGATTTCAACGATTCCAGCGGCGTTGGAATCGTATCGACGAGTACTTTCTCCCCGTGCGATCAAAACTCATTTTTGAATACTTTGATTTTTGGGCAAAAATCAAAGAACCCTCTATTTGGCTCTAATACCAGTTGTTAAGACCTTTCCGGGGTCAGGGATGAATGCCAAAAATCACACACACAAGAAAGACAAGGATTTACGTGGTTTGGCAATTGCCTATGTCCACGGGCGGCGACAACTTCAATATAGACAGAGAATTTCCAATAGATTACAGGAGGAGGAGAAACCCTCTCACTCTACTCACACACTCTTCACTCTGCTTCCCTACACTCTTTGTTGCACTCAATACAATAGAGATTACAGAAACTTAGGAGGATGAGAATAAACTCTTCTCGCTCAATTCACTCTCTCTCCGACTCACTCTATTATTGCTGCACACACTCGCAGCTCACCTGGCAACGGAGACAAGCTCCCTTTGCTCATTCTGTGCTCTCACTGAGCTACATCTTACTGCTACCACTACACTTAGCTCCCTTTTGCACCTCTCTATTTATAGCTGAGCATGGAGGGAACAAGCAGCCATGCAACAGGCCACTAAGAAGCAGCCAGTCGATGGCCACCCTCTATGGTACGTTGTAACTCAGCTAAAAGTCGTCAGCCCAAATCTCAGCTGCAGCCTTCTTTGACTTGGTTGCTTGAGGAAATCTTCAGCCCCCAATTCTTGTCTCCTTCCTTTGACTTTGGCCACCATTCTTCATGGAAGGAAATCTGAGCCACACCTTACATTAAACAGAAAATTTGTTTAATTTTTCATCGAACAACTACTAATTAAAGAGGATATGTGTTGCATGCCAAAAGCTTATTGTAAGGGCGTGCCTTGTAGTTTTGAGTGCAGTTGAATGGCATGAAATGAAATTTGGTATGTTTTGGTTCGGATTCAGAGATTCAAACGTGTTTGGGGCATGGCAGGGAGACTAATCTCGGGGTTCAGTTGTAAAAAAGGATCAATGTTAATCTAAAATTTAATTACAGAGAAACTGTAACAAATATTAAACAGTCTCATTTATTACACATATTTGTAACAATGTTGCATTGTCACTTTCATAAAGTAGAATTAGAAATATTGAAAGGAACTGCACTTCTTTCTTTGTAGTCTTATAGATTGTTATATTATTTTTAAAATCCGATTTTTACTTTAAGGATTGTTTGAACAAATATCAAAATCAGGCTAGATGAAGTTGAGTGATTTTTTTTTTTTTTTTACTATTGTTTGATAATATTATTATTATTATTATTATTATTATTATTATTTGCTAAATTCGTGCAGCCTTCTACGAAAGATAAGACATTAACAGATTTTTTTTTTTTTTTTCAAACAAGGTAAAAGTTAATTTATTTAAAAATAAGATAATAATAAGAGTGTGAATTTATTTTGACTTAGTTTTCAAAATTAATTTGCGAGAGTAGCGTAGATGACAAAGGACTATGATTCCTGGTGTAGAATTTGTAATAATAATAATAATAATAATGCTTCTTTCGTCCCAATTTATGTGAATACATTGAATAAATATGCAATTTAAGAATTGCAGAGTAATGATCTAGTCAGCTACTGCTGACTTAGATCTAAGTCAGCTAAGCACCTATGGGCATTGGATCATCTCATCACGTAAAAAAGCCTCCATTCATGAGATGATCCAACAGCCATAAGTCTTAGCTGACTTAGATTTATGTCAGCAGTAGCTGACTAGATCATTTCACTAAGAAATGTATTGATTGCTTCGACTTTATTATATTTTTAAGCTTGTGTTCCAATTTTTCCTTTCTAAAATAAAGGATTACTTTTCAAGTTGTTTGATAAAGGGGTATAATGTGAAATTCATTTTAATTTTTAATTTGAAAAATCAAAGTGATCACATATTTTGGGGCATCCCAAAATGGAAAGGAGATCATATAAATTGGGACGAAGGTAGTAATAATTTTCAAAGTTTTCAAATAAATAAAAAATTATTATAGGGGCACACCTTCCAGTAAATTAGGGTGACTAGTGTAGCTTCAATTACAGAACAAATTTTAAAAAATTGACTGTTGAATTAGTTAAACTTCTCATAAATTTCATACCCACAAAAAATTAAAGCAATCCAATTATCGGTTTTTTAAAAATGTCACTGATTATGAAAATTATGACTTTTTTATTTTTCAAATTGTCACGAGTTTTTTTTGATCAATTTTTTTTTGTTGTAGAGAATGATAGTTGGATCATTGAAAATTTTGATGAGAATGAGATTCATAAGAAGTTTAATGTATACCTGATTCAATAATCAATTTTTCAAAATCTATTCCGCAATTAATACGGAAATCACCATATAAAACTTTACTTGAAGTTTAACTTGTAACAGAGTCGTGCTCCAAGAAATCCTTTTACGTGAACACCATATAAATACGGAAATCTTCACATAAAAGTATAAAAGTTTACTTGAAGTTTCACTTGTAACAAGGTCGTGCTCCAAGAAATGTTATAGCATCAAACACTTTAACTTGAAACTAAAAATTATCCTAATGTGTTCTACTTTGAGTGGTAAAATTCTTTCTCTCAAATTGATTCTATCTTTTTCACACACTATTTAAAGAATGACACCTGAGACTGAATTTTAATTCATTCCAAGTTAAAGTGTCTGGTGGCATTTTTGTACTTTATATTATCAATCCGCGTAAGGAGCGGGTATCTGGTATTTACTTTCTAAAAGACAATGACCTGCGTGAAAGGTGATTCGTATGGCATCCTCTCGGTCACTACCAAGAAATTTCTTGTCGACTTCCAAGCACAAACCTATCTCGGTTGCTGCAACGAAAATTGGTGAAGTTAAAGAAACGCGTAAGTCATCATCACTATCTCCTCTGTACTTTCTAGGCATCTCCTCCATATATATATATTAACAAGTCCCCAAGCTGCATCATCCACAGCCAGCACCATTTCCAGCTCTTCTCCTTCTCCCATTACCACTTAATCAAGAAAGCTCTATTGAATCCCAAAATGTCACAAAACCAGTTAAGAACCAGCTCCATGCCATATTTTTATTATTGTTATTTGATATCCCATGGTATTAGTGCCATTTACAGAGCATATGCTCATGGCGACAATTACATGGTAGCTTTTGTCTTCTTCCTTTACTCTGTATTTTTGCTCCTGGAATTGTCTTTTGACGCTTATCAACGTCTGCCTCCGCACCAGAACTCACCCAAGAAATCTTTCTTGAAAATTGCTATCTGGGTCTTGACGACGGTTCTCTTTTTTGGGTTTTTACACCAATTTGCGCCATATTTTTGCTTCGCTGCGGCTGTGTCTCTGTACGCCTTTGCAACAGCGGGCAGTGCTTGCATTTTCTATGTCTACTTCATTTATGATGATAAGAATGATAGCTCTGGTTGCTGCAGTGATGAGAAAATCAAATCTCCTCAGTATTATAGCCTTGTTAAAGAAGCGAGTGACAAGAAATTCGAGCATTCTGAATCCCTTTTGGACAGTGTCTAATGCTTACTTGCTTAGTGAATAAGAAGATAATAAAAATATATGAACCAGTACTGTATCTGCTTGGTGTGTTTGTGATAATGCCTGCATGAGTGCCCAGGAACACTATAGTAATTATGTATGAGTGCCATATATATATATATATATATGGGAAATAATAACTACTTGTATTAAGAATGCCATATGTAGTTGTCTTATGTGTGTTGATGAGCTACGTAAGGACTATAATATGGGAAAATTGATTGAATTGTTTCGTTTTGTGATTCTTGTTGTTGAAATTTTTTTTTTTTTGAATTTCGTATTTTGAAAACAAAAAATTATTAGTCAAACATGTTTTTTATTTAATTTTTTATTTTTTGAACTATAAAAACAAAAAATCTGTTTTCGAAATTCACATCCAAACATGTTCCTAGTTTAGGAATAAGATCTCCAAGTCGAAATGGGGTCCTACTATGTGGTATTGGGTCATCAATACATTAACTCGGGGTTATCTATATAAAATTGCCATTTGCATCAAATGTTTTGTACAAATTTTTGCACCAACTCATGAAGCATGCCCCGTCAATAATTAAATTTAAAAAAAAAATGAATCTACCAAATGGGCATGCTACATGAGTTGAAAGTTGATGGAAGTAGTTGGTGCAAATAGCAAACTCGAGAAGATCATTGGTCTCGTGCAGTTTCTTCCCTTCCAGTCACTTATTCGTATTCACTTTATTGTGCTGTGCTTATTGCCCATTTGTTAATTGCTGAACTCCCAGCTTCAGTGACCATATGGTGGTGTTTGGGAAGCGAAACGAAAGATAAGTTGAAGTTAGTTGAATTAACATTTTTGGTCACCGAATCTGGGACAAATATACATATATCATAAATTTAATCTGGGTTGCGTCACAACTGTATTTCTTGTGATGATTCTTATATGTTAATTGTTCTTAGAAGAATTTAGTTTGGGAAGAAGTAAAATAAACTTTAATTCTATGGACATATTGGAATTTTTGTATAGGATTTCTGAATGACAAATACATGGAGATGCAGAGTATCAATCCCAATTATCCTCTCTCATGCTAAGCAAATGCTCTGTCATCTGAGATTCATCCCCGTTTATTGGTGGTATTTCGATTAATTTAATCACTTGGCGTCCAATATTAAGAATTTCTGTTGTAGTCTGAGAAGCATTTCTGTTGTATAATGGCCCTCACCCAATGATGGATGTTGTAGCCCGATAAGTACGTGTTAATGGCACTCACAGCAGCTAGTTTCCAACCGCTAGTTTCTAATGACTTTTTTTTTTTTTTTAAAATTTTTTTTCCATTCATTTTTTTTTTTTTTTTTTCTCTTTTTACTACTATAAATGAGAGTATTAAAAAAGATTAGAATGCTGATTAAATGTTAAACCATTTTATGTTTTGAGAGAGCTTTTGGCCTCTTACTAGAATTTGGTGAGTGAGTCCCGTATCTTGGGTGAGTGAGTTCTTGAGTTGCTTACTTGACCCTATTATCCTATGTATTTTGAATATAAAATTTCCTCTTCTCCTTATATTTCTCTTATTTTAATTTAGTTTCTATTTGAGCTGCATCAGTTTCAAAGGTATTATAAGTAATGAGAAAGCAGAGGAGAAAGTGAAAGCCAAGCTCATTTTTGGCCCCTTTTTTTATTTGAATCTTAATGGTTCCTTGGTTATTTATTGAACCTCTTTTTCTGGTGCAGGAAGAATTCAGTTGTGGAAGTTCATTTGAGCTGATACTTTCTACTGTGATGGACTATATAAGCAAGCCTCTGAGAGTTGCTGGTGAGCATAAATGGGATACTACAGAAAACCATAGAATGGACAAGGATGAAGGACTGCAGAGCAAAAGGGTAGCATACAATGTGGATTGTGGAAGAAGATATAACTGAGATTTGAGAAGAAGAAACTAGAGCACCTCAGCTTAATTGGTAAAGTTAATCTTATTGAAAACTATTATAGTTAAAACTAAAAAGGATTAATTGTATTGGTGTTTCTAGGTAAGTTGAATTTTTATTTTTGGGGTAATCTATTAATAGAACAATGTGTAAACAGAGGAACTCCTTTTGCTTCTACCCCTACCTGCAATTGGAAGGATTAGCACTACAAAAAATTGTTATTAGAAGGTCAGTTAGTAAACTCATACAAGTTATAAGCTGAATTATCTATAATATAACATGGATTCGGCTTATCGATCCCCTGCAAACACCACTTGATTATGATGGTTTCAAATATTCCAACATAAATGGCAGGCAATTTTTTCCATGACCTTACACAAATTCTTACCATACTTCCTGTGACTCTCTGAACTTCTTTTATTGAAAGTTTAATAAAACTAAACTTCATCCTAAATATTTCTTCCAATGAAGCATTTCACAAACATGTGTTTAATATTATCCTCATAGGTATTGCACATAAGACAGTCTTGATCGACAAACATCAATATTCCTATTAGAAAGAATCATATTTGTAGCCACAATTAATGGGCCGCGAATCCTGATGATCAACTTAGCTTTGTATCATCTGATTTTACCAAGGGATATGAGGCCTAAAATCAT
Source organism: Hamamelis virginiana (assembly GCA_017140935.1). Taxonomy (NCBI): domain Eukaryota; kingdom Viridiplantae; phylum Streptophyta; class Magnoliopsida; order Saxifragales; family Hamamelidaceae; genus Hamamelis; species Hamamelis virginiana. The sequence goes on along the minus strand of JAESVK010000320.1, from coordinate 396,623 downwards.
ATGATTATGCTTGTACTTGGTCTCATATAAGTTATAGTGTCAAAATTTCACTCTCGCCGTTTGGATGACTCCACAACCAAGCAGACCTTGTAAGTATTTGTGATAATGAAGTTATGCGAGTCTTTCACGACAAACCCCACAATCAACTTGTCTTTGACGAAAAACTTTACAAGACATTATTATCTTGTAAGTTACGGCGAACAAGTTGAATAATTTAAGAGACCTTGACTTCATGTGATTCTAATTAAGCATTTTAATTATCTCACAAAGAAATTTGGGAAAATTTTGTATCAAATAAGCCCAACCTCAAATGTCTATACAACTAGCTATCTTAACCCTAGCTTGTGGACAAAAGGTAATATGTTTTGTCATAATTACTCTCTTTAAACTTGATGAGTCCTGTAGCACCTTGAAAGTTCAGTAGCCTGAAAAGTCAAGACCCATGGTTGGGGTTAAGATGACTTGGGTCCTCTGTCCTCAAATGCAACTTCGCAGGTGGTTCCACTAAATTAGGCCTGTCTTGACTGAAAGCTGTAAAGATAACGACCAAACATTTTATAAAGTCCCTGAGAGCATGATGAGTCTAGCAATTAAACTTAAAAACCATGGCCTCCTCCATTACCATTTCCATAGTTTTACTAGTATGGGCTACCTTTTCTTATCCCTATGCTGCTACTATCATGTTAGTGGCGACGTCTAAATCCCTTGAATTAGAAGCGGAGGCTCTACTCAACAGTGGCTGGTGGAGCCATGACTACACAAACAACATCCCAGGCCATTGCGAGTGGCCCGGTATAACTTGCAATAGTGCTGGAAGTGTCACCCAGATTTCCCTACCTGACGAGTACAGGCTGGGAGATAAGTTTGGGAAATTCAACTTCTCTTGCTTTCCGAATCTTTACTCTCTTGATCTTAGCAGCTGTGGACTGTATGGGAGCATTCCGTCCCAAATAGGAGCACTTTCAAAACTTGCCCACCTAGACCTTTCGAAGAACCATCTTACAGGTGAGCTACCTCTTTCACTAGCTAACCTCACTCAACTATCGCAGCTCTACATTTCCAGGAATTCAATCAATGGATCAATCCCTCCATGGATAGGGAAACTAAAGAGTCTATTTACCCTGGACCTGAGTGCCAATCACCTTACTGGACCAATCCCTTCATCTCTTGGTCTTTTAATCAATCTTCAACGCCTGTCCTTGCATTCAAATCAACTCAGTAGTTCCATTCCTCTTGAAATAGGGAATCTAAAAAATTTAACTGAGATGGACCTTGGTGGTAACAAAATAAATGGTACCATACCAAACAAGCTCCAAGTTGATTATTTGGACCTTTCCCAAAACAAGTTAAGTGGACCCATTCCAAAGAATCTTTTGAACAACACCGATATGTTTTACTTGAATTTGAGCAACAATTATTTGAACGGTAGCATTTCGCTTCAGATTAGTGACCCTACTAATGTAAATGCTATGGACCTTAGTCATAACTCGATCAATGGAGAGATACCTCCCCAGCTTGGGACTTTATCGAACTTACAGATCTTGAACTTATCCCAAAATAATTTCTCTGGAACCATTCCTGATTATCTCATTTTTTTGCATAGAATTGATTTATCATTCAATGATTTGAGAGGAGAAATCACTTTTGATTTTCTGAATAAATTTGGAACCAATGCATTTATAGGCAACAAGGATTTATGCAGTCGAGACTTCATGTATTTTGCTCATTGCTCTCCCTTTCCCTCCACCAATAAAAATCCAAGAAACGCAATTGTGCACTATATCACCATTTTTCTTCCCATTGCCATTTTTGTTGCCTTGTTAATCTTTGGACTACTGGTTCTCTTTCGACCGAAGCGTAAGAATACCCAAATTGAGGCAAGTGAAACAAAGAATGGAAATTTTTTTTCCTTGTGGAATTATGATGGAAGGATTGTGTATGAAGACATTGTTGAAGCAACAGAGGACTTTGACATTAAATACTGTATCGGCACCGGGGGTTACGGAAGTGTTTATAAAGCACAACTACCTTGTGGTAACATAGTTGCCTTGAAGAAACTTCATCGTTTTGAAGCCGAGGATCCAGCTTTTGATAGGAGTTTCAGGAATGAAGCGCAAGTATTGACAAATATACGACATCGAAATATTGTAAAGCTTTATGGGTTCTGTCTACACAAGAGATGCATGTTTCTAATTTATGAGTACATTGAAAGGGGAAGCTTATTTTGTGTTCTAAGAAGTGACGTGGAGGCAGTGGAACTAGATTGGGCTAAGAGGGTGAACATTATCAAAGGCATGGCACATGCTTTATCTTACATGCATCATGATTGCACTCCACCAATTGTTCATAGAGACATATCAAGCAATAATGTTCTTTTGAACAAGGAATTGGAGGCTTTTGTCTCTGATTTTGGCACAGCTAGGCTACTAGATCCTCATTCATCTAATCAAACTATAACTGCAGGCACTTATGGATATATTGCTCCAGGTAAATTATACTAGCTATTTCACTGAAAAAAATAAAAATAAATAAATAAATAAAAACTTAATGCTCCATTTTTTTTGCTTTGCCTTCTCTCCTTTTCAATTAGTGGATTGGTAATATGATATAATTGAATTACTTTTTTTAAGAGAAAGCCTACGTACAGAATATCTATGCTAGCGTGAATTTATATATATATATATACACATCTCTATAGAAAAATGTTCTAGTGAGCATTTGCTGACTCTAAGCTAAAGTAAGCAAAGAACACAAACCCTTGGATTGAAATCTTGAGATGAATCTTCCATTAAGTGAGTGGGAATCCAAGGGCTTGTGTTATTTGCTGACTTTAACTAAAGTAAGCATATGCTGACTAGATCACTTCTCATATATATATATATATTAGGAAATTCCATTCGTCCTCCCTAGTGCATCTAACCACCTTGGAACAATTATTTTGGTAAACTGACTGTTGGATTTGATGTTCCACTAATACTTATCATGAATGCAAAAAATCACATTGATCTGATGGTCAGTTTTGCAATTTTGAAAATAATTGTAAACAATAATGAAAAAATTGTGAAAACAGTCATAGTCTATTTTTTGAAAAACTGACCGTTGGATCAATGTGATTTTTTGCATTCGTGATACATATAAGTGGAGCATCAAATCCAACAGTCGGTTTCTCGAAATAGCAGCTCCAAGTTAGTTAAATGCATGAGGGAGCAGGACAAAGAGGGCGGGCGAATAGAATTGTCTTCTTTTTTTTTTTGAACTTTTGCATTTACATTTGTTTTACTTTACTTTTCTTTTTCTTTATTCTAATATAATTGGTACTACCTCTTACCTGGCCCTATGTGGCCTGGTTAACGTACAAGTAACCATGGCCATGTCCGTCAATTTTGTGAAGGATTTTTTTTTTTCCAAATATTTGGGAAGTCGATCTGTCATTCATTTTAAAATTAGCATCACATTACTTAGGAAAAGTATGAATGGATTAATTAATTTCAAAGTACATAATTAACTTTATAAAAATTAAGTAGGAATATCAACCTCTATTTCTCATCCAATCGTTATAATATTTTGTGTGTGCAGAATTTGCCTATACCATGGTTGTCACCGAAAAGTGCGATGTTTATAGCTTTGGAGTGGTTTCGCTTGAAATAATAATGGGAAGGCATCCAGCGGAACTCTTGTCATCATTATCATCATCATCAATTGAAAATATAATGCTTAATGATGTATTAGACCCACGCATCTCGCCTCCAACAAATGTGTTGCTTGCACACGATATTGTTCTTGTTGCAACATTAGCACTTGCATGCCTACGTTTTAAACCAAAGTCTCGGCCAACAATGCATTATGTGTCTCAAGAATTCTCTACTGCCCGTAGGACACCATTAAGAAAGCCTTTTCGAGCAATTTCAATATTAGAACTCAGGAACCGAGCAACGTATTTTCTATATGAAAGTGAGAGCTAATCATGGACTTCATATGTCAAGGTAAATATATACTTCTGAAAACTTTGGGTTTCAAGTAACCAACCACCATTTTGTTGAGATTAATTGAAAAGCAACACTTTTGGTAAATGATTTTATCAAGGAAAAATAAAAAAATTCTTCACAATAGATGTACAATGATTGCATATGATTGTATTACAAATAGAATCATTTTATGAGATGACTCTATTCTTGTGCTTTTTTGCAACAGACTTAGTAAGGAGCATTTTGGGCAAGAAGGCAAAAAATAGTGGCTAACAGTGCATTTTGGGCAGAGTTTCATGGAAATATTCTCTGTTTTGTCTCTCTAAAACCCGATCAACTAGTCAACAGATACTCTTGATTTCGCACTGGAAGCAAATTCAAAGGGAACCCTTAGAGAAGTTGGAACTCAATGTGTGCATGTGCCTCTGTGTGTGTGTGTGTGTATCCACATTATTGTCTATAGTTTCAGTATTTGAATCTGCTATTGCTTTAATCTTTCTTGAACTTCAGTGGATTACAATGACTGTGTCAACTGTCTTAATTAATTTTTCTTTTCTTTTTTTGAATATTTTCTTTGTCTTGATTTGATACAACTTTTTTTGAATTTTGTGTACACAAACAGCAGGAGGAGAAAAGTTAGAGAAACAGAGGAAAAGTTTTTTAAAAAAAAAAAAATGAAAGAAGAAAATAATTGGAATCTCTTAAATGGGACCCCTAGCACTTGCCCAAAAAAAACTAAAAACCTTGGAATCTTTACCTTATCCGTAATTGTGTTTGGGGTTTCAAACAATTTGCACACAATCAGATAGAGGGCAGAATCAACATATTATTCCCATTTGGAATTACAATGAAAGACAGTAATTAATCAAACCAAAAGGCGCATTGAAACATCAGTAGAATGAAGAATCACTAGTATTGACAAGGAAGGTAGCAGTTGTTTATTGGAGTGAAAAAGGTAGATTACAAAGCAATTCAGATGTAAATTCACTATAATGGTGGGATAAGGTCACAATAAGCCCTTCATTATCACAAAGAAATGAGACTAGCTTGATCCTCTGCTAATTAATGTCAACATTGCCCATGCCCACTGCTATTGCCATGGTCACTACTCACTAGTCCCTTACCCAACCCAACCAACACTTCATTATCATTCTTGTTCACCTTATCTCACCTGCACAAGACTTGCACTCTTAAGCTCCTAACAATATATGTATAAGAGATTAGGATGAATCCACATATTGGACTTAGCTTCCCCTTCCATGGTCCAATTTTAACATACTGAACCTCTCATCCAAAATTTGAACTCTTTTTCTAGGATGATGTCTTGGGTTCCATTTCTTATGTATGGGAATTTGGCCATTTTTTGTTCCTTTTCCTCACTAACATCTAACCATTAATCCTATTAATGTATATTGTCTGGCAAGCAACAAAAAGAAAGGGACCTCTCATCCATTCAAATGAACGATTCCATTCTTGCAGAACTTGTGGAGCTGAAGAATTTGGAGGGCTAGTTCTAGTATTAAAAATTCATTCATTTCTAAGCCATTTGACCAATTAGACTTATCCCTTTAATTTCTTGATTTTAAAAACTATATCGAGGCTTCAATCCCTCTCCAATCTAAAACTTATTTATTGCAACATTTTATGAGATGACTCTATTCCTGTGCTTTTGCAACAGACAAAGTAAGGAGCATTTTGGGCAAGAAGGCAAAAACTAGTGGCTAACAGTGCATTTTGGACAGAGTTTCGTGGAGATACTCTCCCTCTCTCTCCCTCTCTCTCTCTCTCTCTCTAGCAGTAGGATGACTGATCTATAGACTGTTACATGGGCAGTCACTTTTACTTTCTAATTTTCTATTTGGCATTGGGTGGAATTGGTTTAGGTCTGTTGCTTGCACTTGGTGTTTTGAATTGTTTTACAGTTGCAAATAGGAACATTGTTCCACGGTCTAAGAAGGGAAACATTTTTGTGGTTTTGTGGACATTAATTTATGTGATCTTCAGCATTAATTTATCTCGCAAAGCTTTGGGAAATTAAAATTTTGTATGAAATAAGCCCCACCTCAAATGTCTATACAATTAGCTTGGGGACAAAATTAAGGTCATATGTCTTATCATCAACAATCTTAATTGGTTCACACGTACGTGGAGTCTTGCAGTACCTTGAAAGTTGACTTGGGTCCTCAAATTCAACTTCGCAGGTGGTTCCATCTCGGCTGGTCTTGACTGAAAGCTGTGTAAAGAGTACTATACATATATATACACACACACACACATGCCCGCTCCCAGAGAGAGACTGGGTCAAGACCTAACATTTTATAAAGTCCCTGAGATGATGAATCCTGATGAAATTAAACTTTAAAAAACATGGCCTCCTCCTCCTCCTCCTCCTCCTCCTCCTCCTCCATGTCCTTTTCTAAATTATGCAGACTCGAGAAGCAGAGAGAGAAAAAAATAAAAACTTGGAATCTTGTATATGAGATCCTTAGCAGTTTTAAAATAAAAAAGTTCAGATTACCAAATCTGGAATGCAAGAAATAAAAATAAAATAAAATAATAAACCTCCAATACTTGACACAACCCAAGCTGGAATGGATGAATGAAGTGTCTTGGTCTCAGAGTAAAACACTAATCATAACAATTTGGGAAATTTCAAGTTTTAAGTTTCAACACAAACAGATGGTTGAAGAACACTAATCATAACCCCTTTTTTGCTGAAAATTTGGGAAAGTTAATTGGGTATTTGCAGGAGGTGAAGTCGAAAGGAAAAAAGAAAAGGAAAAAATTATCCAAAAGTTCTTAAGTTTGGAGCTTAATACTACGAGATCCAATTTTATACCATAAGGTCCGTGAGAGTTCTAAATTCCTTTGTCTATTTGTTATGTTAAAGTGATTCTTGGATTTAGTGATATAAAATACATATGTTAAGAATTTATTGGTATGTAACTCAAAAAAAAAAAAAAAAAGGATTGTTTACCCACAGGTCCTATTTATAGGTTTTATTTACCTAAAAATTCCACCATATTTTCAATTTACTAAAAAAGTCCCTTCTAATGAGAAATACATCAGTTTATTCTTTGATTTTACAGAAACTGATTATTTTGCAAAAAAATGATGCATAGATAAGTTTTTTGAAAGTGTTTGGACTATTGGGTAGAAAAAAAAAATTTAATTTAGAATTTTTGATAAAGTAAAAAGATGATGGAACTTTTGGATAAAAAAGAAATAATTTTCCAAAAAAAAAAAAAAATCACAGAAAGTCGTTAGGCAGGATTAACTATTGAAACGTGGGCTTGGGTGCCGTTTTAAGCGGCTAGATCGCTTCAAATGTGACGTGTCGCCGTCTGATTGAAACGGAAGCAGAGAATCCGGACGCGGGTTGACGCATGATGGGAGGGTCAACTTGAAGCAACTCATCAAGTGAATGTGTGCACCTTCGCAGGAGGTTCCAAAGCTTATCCTGACAGAGAACCGCGAAGACGACGACTCATCAAGTGGCTACCTCTGCTTTACCTGAATTATTGTCTCTAGTTTTAGAAGCAGAGGCTTTCTCAAATCTGTCCCAATTCTCTCATTTCTCTGCCTACAATTAATTTATCGCTTTGGAGGGTTAAATCACAAGAATTTTCATCCCAAGCATTCAATATCATGGTTATTCTTCTCGCCCCCTTTCTTCTTGCTTTCTTAATCCCCCTTTTTCTTTTCTTCTTAATCTTTGGATTACGAATCCTCTATCGATGTAAGGGTAAGAATACCCAATTTGAAGCAAGTTCCGCAAAGAATGGAAATCTATTCTCCATATGGAATTATGATGGAAGGATTGCATATAAAGACTTTATTAAAGCAACAGAGAATTTTGACATTCGATATTGCATCGGTACTGGAGGTTACGGAAGTGTTTACAAAGCACAATTACCTTGTGGTAATATATTTGCATTAAAGAAACTTCACCGTTACGAAGCTAAGGAGCCAGGTTTTGATAAGAGTTTCAAGAATGAAGCACAAGTATTATCAAACATACGGCATCGAAACATTGTAAAGCTTTATGGATTTTGTCTACACGAAAGGTGTATGTTTCTTGTCTATGAGTACATGGAAAGAGGAAGTTTATTTTGTGTTCTAAGAAATGATGTTGAAGCTATAGAACTAGATTGGGTTAAGAGGGTGAACATTATTAAAGGCATGGCACGTGCCCTATGCCACATGCATCACAATTGCACCCCACCAATTGTTCACAGAGACATATCAAGCAACAATATTCTTTTGAATTCAAAACTTGAGGCTTTTGTTTCTGATTTTGGTACAGCTAGGCTGCTGGATCCTACTTCATCCAATCAAACTATAACCGCAGGCACTTATGGATATATTGCTCCAGGTAATTAAACTATGCTAATATGTTCCTTTAAATTATCTCCTTTTCAGTGGATTAGTAATATTGTGTTATAATCAAATTACCTTTGAAGAAGAAAGAAGGGAAACAAAATAACTATGCAAACAGGAATTCATATAATTTTTTTTCCTTTGTAATTTGCATTTGTAGTTTGTCTGTCTTGTTTTTCTTTTGCAATTTGAGTTTCAGCTCTTAATAATTATTCTAATATAATTGGTACAAGCTATCTCCTAACTGGCCAGAGGTGTACGTCCCACCAAAAAAGTTTAACACATAACCATATGTATATCAATTTGATAAAGGATATGTATGTTTCTTTCAATAATTTGAGAAGTCTATTGTTGGTTATAAAATTAGCATTACATTTTACTTATGAAAAGCAAGAATAGAAACAATTGGTGAATTAATTTGAATAAGAATATAACTTTACAAAGTAGGAACGTCAACATGGATTCTCATAAATGTAATTGTTATAATCTTTTGTGGGTGCAGAACTTGCCTACACCATGGCTGTGACCGAAAAGTGTGATGTTTATAGCTTTGGGGTTGTCGCACTTGAAATAATAATGGGAAGACATCCGGAGGAACTCCTCTCATCATTATCATCATCAACAACGGAAAATATAATGCTTAATGATGTGTTAGATTCACGCATCTCGCCTCCAACAAATCTTTTGCTTGCACACGATCTTGTTCTTGTTGTAACATTAGCATTTGCATGCTTACATTTTAAACCAAAGTCTCGGCCAACAATGCAACATGTGTCTCAAGAATTTTCTGTTGCCCGTAGGACACCATTAACGAAGCCTTTTCGTGCAATTTCATTGTCAGAACTTAGGAACCGAGAAATGTATGTGGTAGATGTAAGTGACAATTAGTCATGGACTTCATATTGTAAAATGACAAGGTAACTATATATTTGCTACCAACTCGGGTTTCACTAAAAACTTGGATGACATTCCACTCTTTGTTTTACATATATAGCTCAGGTTCTTGTTTAGGGAATTACAGTACGAGGTTGTCTTCCAAAAATAAATATTGTCGAAGCATGATTTTCTTGCTCTTCCATTAATATTTTGATAACGATTATGGCTAAAACTAGTAAGGATTGTATTCATTTTTCTAAGTAAGTCAATTTTTTTAGGAAAAAACATTTTATAAAATTAGCATTACATTACGCACATGAGAAGGATACAAACCACTCCATTCTTGATTCACAAATGGGTCCTGATGATCAATTTAGCTTTGTGTCATCTGATTTTACCATGGGATAAAATCATATTATTTTGATTGCACATGGGAGCCCTTTCTTGCCGTGTGGACTCCACATTCCACATTCAAGAAGTTACGTGAGTGTTTCATGACAACCCCACAATCAGCTTGACTTAGACGAAAAGACTTACTAGTTATTGCAAGCAACGTACTTGATTAATCAATTAAGGTCTTGACTTCCAAGGTCATGACCCAATCTCGACGCACTCAACCTCTCATCCATTCAAATTAACGTTTCACTCTTCCCAAAAACATAACATAAAATTCGCCCTTCCAACCTCTCATAGTTAGCTTTTCGAGAATTAATTTTTCTATATTTTTTTTAGAATTATGTTTAAATTATATCTTCACATACTAAAATTTTCATAATAAAAGTGATTGTAGAAAAAATTAAGGGTTAATAACTTTTACCATGAAATTTTACAAACCATCCTATCATCCTTCGAGTCGTTTAAAAGTGATTATCACATCATCTTTTACATTAAGTGAAATTTTGAATTTTAAAAAAACTAATGCAAACAGGCCTCTCCAAGCTAGTTTTCAACTTAACAATTGAAATCCATGTTTAAAAAGTGCACTAAGGAACCTGACTGGCCACTAAAATACTAAAGTGAGAATCTATAATATTTCTGTGGGTTAGGTTCCTTAACGCTCCTTTATATCACAATTTCTACCTCTCGTTCTTAAAATACTAATGTGGATCGAATATTTTGAGAAATCCATCATTGGATTATATTCTTTTCTTATGTATGCCATGAATGCCAAAAATCACAGCGATCCAACGATTAAATTTTTAAAAATATTATTGTTAAAAATTGTGGTGTTTTTAATTAATATTGAATCACATTAGTGGTTCAATCCCTCCCTCCATGGGAAAGTTAAAGAATGTGGTTGCTCTTGACCTGAGTAGAAACTTTCTCACTGGAGAAATCATAGATAATTTTCTGTATAAATTTGGTGCAATGCATTTATAGGCAACAAGGATTTATGCAGTCGACGTTTCATGGGTTTAACTCATTGCTCTCCCTCTTTCTCCATCAACATTGAAAAAACAAGAAACCCAATTGTGCACTATATCACCATCTTTTTTCCCATTGCCATTTTCATTGCCTTCTTAATATTTGGACTATGGTTTCTGTCTCGACGAAGGGGAAAGAATACCCAAACTGAGGCAAGTGAAACAAAAAATGGAAAAATTTTCTCCTTGTGGAATTATGATGGAAAGATTGCATATGAAGACATTGTTGAAGCAACAGAGGACTTTGACATTAGATATTATATTGGCACTGGAGGTTTCGGAAGTGTTTATATATAAAGCATATCTACGTTGTGGTAACGTAGTTGCCTTGAAGAAGCTTCATTGTTTTGAAGCTGAATATCCAGCTTTTGATAAGAGTTTCAGGAAAGAAGCACAAGTATTGACAAACATACGACATCGAAATATTGTGAATTAAGCTTTATGGCTTTTGTCTACACAAAATGTGCATGTTTTTAATTTATGAGTATATTGAAAGGGGGAGCTTATTTTGTATTCCAAGAAATGAGGTTGAAGCAATGGTACTGGACTGGGTTAAGAGGGTGAACATTGTTAAAGGCATGGCACATGCTTTATCTTACATGCATCATGATTACATCCCATCAATTGTTCACAGAGACATATCAAGTAACAATATTCTTTTGAATAAGGATTTGGAGGCATTTGTCTCTGATTTTGGCACAGCTAGGCTACTAGATCCTGATTCATCCAATCAAACTATAACTACAGACATTTATGGATATATCGCTCCAGGTAAATTATACTTATGCTATCTCACTTTAAACCAAAAAAAAAAAGCCTACTGTTCTATTTTTTCACTTTGCCTTCACTCTTTTTTAAATAGTGGATTGGTATAATTATATAATTGAATAACATTTTTTTTTCTTAGAGAAAGCCTACATAATATCTATGCTAGCATATATGGATTTATATAATTTTATTTTTTTGAAAAATTACAATTTGACCTCCTCAACTATCACCGATTTTTCACTTTGCACCCCTATAGTTTTAAGGGGTGTTTACCCATATATAGGTCCTATTTATAAGTTTTATTTACCAGAAAATCCTACCATCCTTTCACTTTACCCAAAAATCCTTATTAATGAAAAACACATCATTTTGTTCATTGATTTTCCAAAAACTTATCATTTCGCAGAAAACTGTTGTATAGTTCAGCTTTTTGAAAATGCTTAGAAAACTTATGCATATATTAGTTTTTTCAAGTGCTTGGACTTTTGGGTAAAAAAAAAAAAAAAAAAAATTAAATTTGGACTTTTGGATAAAGTAAAAAGATGATGGGACTTTTGGGTTAAAAAGAACTCAAAATGGGACTTTTGGATAATTTTCCCTAGTTTTAATTGCAACACCCTAATCCTATCACTAGGGCTGCAAATGAGCCGAACTGCTCACGAGCGGCTAACAAACGCGTTCAATAAAGGTTCAACTCGAGTTCGTTTATTTAGTAAATAAGCCAAGCCCAGCCTTAAATTTTGGCTCGTTTAATAAACAAGCCATGCTCAAGCACATCTAAGCTCGACTCATTTGCATTCGTGAACAAGCTCATTAAAAAATAGTGTTTAGATTCATAAAAAAATTATAATTTAGGCTTGAATAAGCTCAAAATATTCATGACTTTATTTTTTCGGCTTGAATTTTTAATTTCCAATATAAACCAAGTATATAGAAATCATTTTTTAAACTTTCTACATTAATTTTTAACTTTCTCTTATTGTAATTTAAGGTTGTAAATTAATCAAGCCGTTCTTGAATAGGTTGCGAATAAGCTCGATAGTAAACAAGCCAAATTCAAACATACCAAAGTTCGGTTTGTTCAACTTAGGCTCGAGCTCGGCTCGAATTTAAATAATCAAGCTTTTGACCAAGCCAAACTTGAGCAACATAAAAGCTCGGCTTGGCTCGGCTCGTTTGCAATCCCGCTATCACTTAAAAAAAAAAAAAAAAAAAAAAATTTTTTAATTTTCTTTTCTTTTATGTTATGAGTTTCGGTTCTCAATTAGTATTCTTATATAATTAGTACTACCTCCTAATTGGCCCTAGGTTCCCTAGTAGAAATGGTTGACACGTAACCATATATGCACACGTACGTCAATTTTATGAAGGATGCTTTTTTTTTTTTTTTTCCTAAATATTTGAGAAGTCTATCATTCGTTTTAAAATTAGCGTTACAATATTACTTAGGAAAAGAATGAATTAATTAATTTCAAATACATAACTTTATAAAGTAGGAGTATCCACATTTATTTTTCATGCAGGTGTTATAAATTTGTAATATTTTGTGTGTGCAGAAGTTGCTTACATCATGATTGTGACAGAAAAGTGTGATGTTTATAATTTTGGGTAGTCACACTTGAAACAATAATAAGAAGGCATCCCGGGGAACTCCTCTCATCATTATCATTAATTCATTATCATCAATCAATTGAAAATATAATACCTAATGATGTGTTAGATCCACGCATCTTGCCTCCAGGAATTCTGCTGCTTGCCAATGATACTGTTCTTGTTGCAACAATAGCACTTGCATCCCTACATTTTAAACCAAAGTCTCGGCCAATAATGCAACATCTGTTCGCAGGACACCATTAACAAAGCCTTTTCGTGTAATTATAATATCAGAAAATCCAAGCAACGTACAGCCATATTGCCATTATACTAGTTATGTGCACGTGTACAAAGTCTTTGATGTATTCCATCGCATTTATGTATTCTTCGTGTACTTTCAATATCTCGTAGCCAAGTAGATGATTTGAAGAAGATAAAAGAAGTATGCAATTTTATCTATGTATAGTTGCAGATCCAAGATACTATAGATTGCATATGTAGGTGAAAGAGAACAATGATTAGATTGAGTATGTAAGAGGATGTGACTTCTCCCCATGGGTATAGTCTTTATATAAATATGAAATGGTGCCAATGGGGGCTACTTAGTGGTTGCCCAAACAATTACCAAGAAAATTTTGAAAGGGTACTGTGAGAGCCCAAATTTGCACGTCCATTTGGTTACCCGGACAAGTCCCATGAAGACCACCACGTGGCTCCTCCCCGTTCGATCCTAACCAAGCTAAATGCGCCATTTCCTTTTCAAAAGGAGTGGTGGACCCCGCCACTACGCACCGGTTATTAGAGAACTAGCTCCAAGGGCGGCTTGCCCACGTCGTGTCCAGTAGGGAGACAAGAAGTCTCATCGCCCATGTTCCTGGCCGCCTGTAAGAATGGTCATTAATGATATTAATGACCATTAATGAGTAGAGACACCAGGTGGAGCTGTACAGGTCCTCAAAGGACTAAGTTAACAGCTGGAAAGCTGTATCTAGAAGGCGGCCAGGAGCAAAGATGCTCCGGTGAGTGCTAGAGAAGCAGCAGAACCTTCATCCTCTCCTGTCTTTAGCAAAGATCTTCACTAACCGACCTGAGAAGCACTCGAGATAAAGGGAACCGCCCCCATCAACAAAGGACGACGGGACCTTCTTAAGATCAGGGAAGACTTCAGTTCGCCAGGGCGGTGGACCTAATCCCGAGGTAAGGAACCTCCTCTGATTGATATATATATCAAGAAGAGGAGAAGAAGGAGGTCTCTCGAACTCAGACGTTAAGAGAACAGCTCCAATTCACTTAATAGTTATTAATCCAGTTTTGATTTTAATATCTCAACTAACTAGATCGTCGGAGGGTTTTTGGCAGGCCCCACACCGGGGTATCCTGAGCTCCCTAACGTGCAGACCAACTCCACCAAAGGGAAGTAGCTCCTCGAGGCCCCTTCCATACCTCACAAGCTAGACACAGCTTAACATTGGCGCCGTCTGTGGGAAGGCCTCTCCTTTAGAGGACAGCACAACTATCCCTTGGTGATTAATGGTTATCACGCGCTCAACTAGCAACCACCAAGACATCGTCATGGAAGGACTAATGAAAGATGTACAAGATCAATTACAACATATGAATGATTAGATGATAAAACAACAAGAAGACTATACTGTCCGACTGAAGCTATTGGAAGATGAAAATCAAGAGCTCCGGGGCACAGCATCAGGCTCTCGCCGGCAGCACCCATTCACAAGCGGAGCAATCCGCCATGAACGATCTCCCCGTGGAAAATAAACGGGAACCAGCAGCCCAGCCACCCCCCGATCCCACTCAACAACTCAGAGTAGATATGCAGGAGATCTTTGACAAAAAAAATTGCTGAACTGTCATCACAGCTCGACGACATAAAGGGAGGAACAGCAGAACATCAAACTCGCCGCACCATGCGGAATCTTATACACACCCCCTTCTCACCAGTAATTATGTCCGCGGAGCTCCTACGCAAATTTGTCCCGCCAAAATTCACGATGTATGAGGGCTCCACGGATCCAGAAGAACACATGTATCATTACCGCCAGATGATGGCCCTTGAAGAAGGCAACGAATCCCTTCTGTGTCGCATGTTCCCTTCCAGCCTTCAAGGCCAAGCTTTAGTTTGGTTTCATCGTTTGAAATCTAACTCCATAACCAATTTCGAGGAACTCTGCACAGCCTTCCTCTCCCAATACACTTGCAGTCACAAGAGGAAAAAGGATGAGGACTATCTTTTCAACCTCCGGAAAGCTGACGACGAATCCCTCAGAGACTACATCCACCGCTTTCGAATGGAATCTCTGCAAATAGAGGACTGTGACGATTGAATGGCCACTATAGCTTTCCGCAAGGGATTGGCGATATCTAGTCCCCTTTATCACTCTTTGACTAAAAATAGACCCAACTCTATGAGTGACCTACTCTTACGGGCTGATAAATATGTGAAGCTGGAGGAAGAGATGGCCATCGCAGCTCCCAAAGTCGCTACTCTGACTCAACCGGCTCCCCACAACAAGGGAAAACCTTATAAAGCTCCCGAAGCAAAAGAAAAGCCCGATCCTAAGAAACTCAGAGCTGGCAGCGCGCCTAGTCCGCAAGATAATTTCACTCCCCTCAATCAGCCCCTCCACAAAATACTACAGGATATAAAGACGGAACGATATGTCAAATGGCCTCTCCCCATGCGCGGCGACCCAGCCCTTCGGGATCAAAGCAAATACTGCTCCTTCCACAAAGAAAAAGGCCATAACACTGACGACTGCAAGTCCCTCAAAAAAGACCTCGAATTTCTCGTTCAGAAAAGTGTTCTCGACAAATACCTTGTCACCCCCATCCACCGGGACCCCCCACCAGCTCCGCCACCTTCAGCTCCTCCATCACTGACGGCGTTGATAACTGCAATCCATGGTGGAAAGCCCTGTACTAAGTCCGCTGCACGAGCCTCCTTCAAAAAAGCAGCCCACAAACAGCATATCATGCAAATTTCTCTCGGCATTTGCAGCGGAGCTCCGCCTCCCACAGGTAGCACTATCTCATTCTCAGAAAGTGAAACAAACCACCTGGACAATCCGCATGATGATGCTCTGGTCCTCTCTCTCAACGTTGCTAATTGTGTCGTTCAGAGAATTTTGATTGATGACGGTAGTTCCACTAACATCATCTTCAGAGACGTCGTCAGCCGACTCGGCCTACCGGACGACAGCGTGATCACAGATTCTACTCCTCTTGTAGGATTCGACGACCAGACCACTTTTGCTATAGGTCGACTCGTCCTACCTGTCTCCGCCGGACCTGTTACTATCCTTACAGACTTTGTCGTCGTCCAGACTCCGTCACCCTACAACGTCATTCTTGGCCGCCCTTGGATCCACAAAATGAAGGCGGTACCCTCCACTTATCATCAAAAACTTAAGTTCCCCACTCCCAACGGGATAATGGAAATCCAGGGAGACCAAGGCAATTCATCCCCCTACCGTCTCATAGCAATCACAGCACCCCAGTTCCACTGAACACACCCACTGCCCAGAGCTCCTGGACTGGGAAGACATGGAGCCACACTCCAGGCGAATAAAAGACGATAAAGCAAGCACTATTGAAGAAACGGAAGTTGTCATTCCTAATAGCTCCCAACCAGCCAACACGTATCGCATTGGCACTTCCCTTACCCCTGATGAGAAAACATCCCTTTTACAGCTACTGGCAGCCAACCAAGATGTCTTCGCTCGCTCTCACCTAGACATGCCTGGACTCTCACCTCACTTCACAAGGCACAAGCTCCACGTTGACCCTTCCGTTCGCCCCGTTCGCCAGAAGCAACGACGTTTCGCCCCAGAAAAAAACCGCATCATCAATGACAAGGTCCAACAACTCTTAGCGGATGGAATTATCCGAGAAGTGCAGTTCCCGGAGTGGGTTTCCAACACCGTCGTTGTACCTAAGAAGAACGGCAAATGGAGGGTCTGTATTGATTACACCGACCTCAATCGAGCTTGCCCTAAAGACAGCTTTCCTTTACCAAAAATTGATCAACTTGTTGATGCTATAGCTGGCTTTGAGCTCCTTAGCTTCATAGACGCCTATTCAGGGTACAATCAGATCCCCATGCACCCTGACGACCAAGAAAAAACCGCATTCATCACTGAACGGGGCCTTTTCTGTTTTACAAAGCTCCCCTTTGGCTTACGCAATGCAGGAGCTTCTTACCAGAAAACGGTCACTACCATGTTCTCCGAACAAATAGGGAAAACTATTGAAGTCTACATCGATGACATGCTAGTCAAAAGCAAGAACCGGTCCGATCACTGTTCTGATCTCAATGAGGCCTTCCAAGTGCTCCGCCACTATAACATGAAGCTTAATCCTGACAAATGCACTTTTGGCCTCACATCTGGAAAGTTTCTCGGCTATATTGTCAGTCATCGCGGCATCGAAGCAGACCCCACCCAGATCCGAGCTCTCTTGGACCTTCCATCTCCAACTAACCCCAAAGAAATACAGCGCCTCGCTGGCAAAGTTGCCACCCTTGGCCGTTTCATAGCTCGTGCCACAAATAGATGTCGAGCATTCTTCAAGTTATTACGAAAAGGCGATAAGTTCAAGTAGAGTGCCGATTGCGAGCTCGCATTCCAAGACCTCAAGCGATACCTAACTTCCCCCCCTTTACTCTCACGACCTGAACCAGGGGAAGTGCTTCCAATCTATCTCGCTGTCTCTCCCACTGCGGTTAGCTCTGCCTTGGTCCGTGATACTCCACAAGGGCAGCTCCCTGTTTACTACATCAGTCGAGCCTTATCTGATGCTGAAACAAGGTACAGCCCAATCGAAAAACTAGTCATTTCCCTTGTCCACGCATCTCGGCGCCTTGTCCAATACTTTCAAGCCAATACCATTGCTGTCATGACCTCCCAACCACTTCGAACAATCTTGCGCCGTCCTGACAATTCAGGACGCATGGTAGCATGGGCTGTCGAGCTAGATCAGTACCATATCTTGTACCGACCACGAACGACTTTGAAAGGACAGGTCCTAGCTGATTTCCTCGTTGAGTACGAACAGCTCCCTGATACTATACAAGCTATCACGACAACTCCCCCTGCTCTTACAGTGGCTTCAGACTCCCCAACCCCACCTCATGAGTCCACACCACCAACATAGCGCCTATATGTAGATAGAGCAGTGAACGAACTTGGTGCGGGAGCCGGCCTTGTTTTAATTTCTCCTTCTGGGGACATTTCCGAGACATCATTTAAGATTCGGTTTTCCACTCTCCAATAACGAAGCTGAATACGAAGCCCTTTTGGCTGGTCTCCGCTGGGCTTCTTCTTTAGGGATCCTCCAACTTCAAGTCTACAGCGACTCTAAACTGGTTATCAGTCAGCTCACTGGAGATTATCAAGCACGCCACCCAAGCATGGCCCGCTACTTATCTGAAGCTCAGACACTTTCATCTCCCTTCCAGGCCATCACCTTCTCCCTAATCAAACGGGACGATAATGCCCATGCTGATGCCCTCGCTTGCATCTCATCACGAGTCAACTCTCCCCTCGAACGGGCAGTCCCCATCAAATACCAAGAGGCACCTTATCTACCTCCCCTCCCAGATCCTCCTAATGTCCCTCTTGATCCCCCTGTTGATTGGCGCACTCCCTTCATACGTTATCTTACCACTTAGGAGCTCCCCCCGATCCTCACGAAGCACGCAAGATCCAACAGCGTGCTCAAAGGTACACTATGATTGGCCCAACTCTATACCGGCAGTCCTACCTTAGCCCACACCTACGTTGCCTGGCTCCTGATGAAGCTACTTATGTTCTCTCTGAAGCCCATGAAGGGATTTGAGGTAGCCATTCTGGGGGTAGCTCCCTAGCTCATCACTTGTTAAACCTTGGCTATTACTGGCCTTCCATAAAGCGTGATGCCCAACTCTTTGTACAGAAATGCGACAAATGCCAACGCTTTGCCCCTTTCCTCCATCAACCCCCAGTGACTTACACTCTGTCATTGTTCCTTGGCCGTTTTCTCAGTGGGGCGTGGACATTGTCAGCCCTCTACCAACAGCTACCGCTCAAAAGAAATACCTGCTTGTTGCCACCGATTACTTCACCAAGTGGATTGAAGCAGAACCTTATAGCCGAATTGGGGAAAACGAAGTCAAATCATTCTTTTGGAAACATATCATCTGTCGTTTCGGCATTCCCTAAGTCATTGTTACAGACAACGGCCAACAGTTTGACAACCAGCTCATTCGAGATTTCTACAACGAGCTACACATTCGAGGTACTTACTCCACTCCCTGATACCCCCAAGGTAATGGTCAAGCAGAGGCGTCGAACAAAACCATCCTTGACTCCCTCAAAAAATGCCTTGACAAAGCTAAAGGTAAATGGGTCGATGAACTCCCTGGCGTCCTGTGGGCCTACCGGACCACTCGTCGATGGGCCACCGGTGAAACACCCTTCACTCTAGCTTTTGGCATGGAAGCTGTTATCCCTGTGAAAATAGGTATGCCTACCCTCCGAACTGAGATGCAAAACCTAGACCATGCCTCCCTGCAGGCCGAACTCGACTTTACTGATGAATCTCGGGAAATCGCACTCCAGCATCTCAACCATCATCACCAACAGCAGCAGAGTTATTACCACCTCCGTATCAAAGCTCGTTCCTTTTCTGAAGGGGACCTAGTACTTCGCAAGATCTTTGAAAACACCCGGGCCCCTGCTCACGGTAAGTTAGGCCCTAACTGGGAAGGCCCTTACCACATCATTAAGGTGGGTGCCGCTGGGTCATACCACTTAACCTCTCTTGACGGCACCCCTTTGCCTTGGCCTTGGAATGGCTTTAATCTTAAACTTTATTACAAATAGTTCCTCTTTTGTAATACTTCTCCTTCAATATATTCCGCAGCCTTTTGCATCTGTGATTCTGATTTCTTTTATTAAAATCTAGCTTTTTCTCAAAGCCCCATTACTTATTGTCAACAACTCAGTCGACAATTTGGCAAATCAACTACCATCTCTGCAGATGTCAGCTTCTTACAGCTTCTTCGTGCAACCTTAACATGGTCAACCACCATTGCAGCCTTCAAACAAGCTCTTACTCCCTGCTTACTAGCACACTACTCCGGTAAAAGTAGCAACTATTAAGCCATATCTGGCATCTATTTTGCTCACTTGGAGCACCACCTCATTGCCAGGTTCACGGCAAAAGCTCAAGGGGACT
>JAESVK010000320.1:277636-304358 GCA_017140935.1 Hamamelis virginiana | reverse complement strand
TTTCAAACAATTAATTTACCGAATAAATTATTCTCTATTTCTTATTTTCAATACAAAAACAAACATAATTTTGCTAATATTATTAGTATTTTTTTTAACTTATAATATGAAAATTTTATAGTTTAGTAAGTTCATATGTTTTAATTTAATATCATTTTTATGTAGTTAATTTAGATATCTCAAATTGTTTTAATGACATATTTTTCAATAGTCTTAAAATTTCATCTTAATTATATTTCTCATATTATTTTTGATTTTTTGAAAATAATTTTTTCCCTAGATGTTCCACGTGCAACGCACGTGGTGCATTTCTAGTCCTCTAAAAAGGCCAAATTATATTGCTTTTCAAAATCACATAATAAATTAATACAAGCTACTTGGGCTACATTCTAATTTAAAAAAAAAAACTATTTGTTTAAAATTTATTAATAATTGAAAGAAGAATGTTTTACATCTCATTGTTTCAATTCCAACTTACGTAACCTACTAACATGGACTATTGTATCAATTTTAAGTAATAAAATTATATAAGCAAATTTTATCCATTCTCATTTAATGGTTGCCCCTCTGTAATTAATGTATGGTATGTAGCAAGCATAAAGAAGAAAGAAGGGTATTTAACCGAGAATCCTCTAGGTTGCGTTTGGTGCGCGGGCTAGGGATCTCAAGCCTGGGAATATCTAGTAGGGGGGTTTGGGTTTGTAAACTTTGTACCCCAAACTATTGTTTGGAATGTTGGGAATCTTAAGCCCGGGAATGCCTGACCTTTGTTTGTTTGAACCATCAGGTTTCACAACAAAATCAATTAAATTACCAAATTACCCTTCTTTAAACAATTAAATCAAATGCACAAATATATATATATAAATCTGATATATATATTATATATAATCTGATATATATATATAATCTTATATATATATTATATATATAAAAATCTGATAATATTTATAATTATATATAATCTGATATATATATATATATATATATATAATCTGATATATATATTATATATATAAAAATCTGATAATATTTATAAAAATCTTGTATATATATATATAACAGAGCCTCACAACCGGTGAGAACGACTGGTACGCAGCAGTCTTCTTCGACGATGACCGACTCATGGCGATGCACGGCGGAACGGCGACTCACGGCGACTGGTACGCAGCAGTCTTCTCTTCTTCTTCTTCTTCTTCTTATTCTTCCTCTCTTTTCTCCCGCTGGCGTGAGGTGTGGTCTGCAAAACGAAAGGGCGCGCTGTACTAGTCGATTGGGGATGGAGATGGAAGATGAATTTGTTGCCTGCAAAACGAAAGGGCACGCTCGTCAATAATGAAAGTCATAATCTCAAGCCCCGGTTGCCAAACCTCAAACCCACCAGCCGCAAGAGACTTCAGATTCCCACCCATTGCCGGCTTCCTCACTGCACCGGCTTACCTTTTTCACCCCAAACCCCACATCCAAACAATGGAATCTCCACCTCAAACCCAAATCCCCCGGTCAAAACCTCCAACCAAACGCACCCCTAGTGTATGGGTTGTATACCCAAACCCCCTTATAGAAAACTTGATTTATGAAATAAATAAATTATATAGCTTATAACGGATTTGCCCTCATTTATACATCCAAAATTTTTAATATTTTTCCAATATTGATTTTTGCCAAAAAAAGAATCCATTAATTGCCAAATATTTTCAAACATATAAATTTATATATTGTATGCATCTAATATGATTTTCAAAGAAATAAATTTATTTAACTCGTATACACGTGGTGGATGCATGTATTGTCATATATCTTTAAACAGGTAAATTTACATAAACTGTATTATATGCATCAAATTTGAGTTTCAAACAAGTAAATTAACCCAACCCGTATACACATGTTGGATGCGTATATTGCCGTACATTTCTAAACAAGTAAATTTATATAAAATGTATTGTATACATCTAATTTGATTTTCAATATATTACCCCCTCCATTCCCCCCCTCCCAAAAAAACAAAAAAAAATGTCCAATAATGCAACTCACTTTTAATGGACTCTTTAAGAATAGATATAGAAAAGAGACTAATAATTCAAAATTTGAAATGAATGTATTTTAAAAAATTTCTGTAAATAGTTCAATAATCTAAAATTTTTCCATAAAGAGTTCCATATAGTTACAAACTCTAAAAAGAATCCACAACAAATGTAATCTTATCAAATAAAGGCAAATTTCTTAGTATAAAAAAAAATGATTAACTTTTAAATATCCTGAAAGGATCTCATGATAAATTTTAGAAGGTGTTGGATATCATAGTATTGAATCTAAATTATACGAGATCTGGATAATTTTCCCAAGGAAAAAAAAAAAGAAATCATATCCTAATCCCCTTCAAAAGCTATTTCCCTTCTTTTCCCCTCACGGAGGACCTCCAATCATGGAGCTCCAATGCTGTAAGGCAAATTATTGTATTCAAATTTGGTTCAAAAATTGATTCAAGAAGAATTTATTCAAGCTCACTTATAAAATAAACAACTTAAATTCAAATCTTCCAAATTCGGTTATTAATTTATTGAATCAATTTAGATTCTAGATTAGAGGGATTGTTGGTTCAATAAGCTCATTCATACTTTTGAGGAAAAAAACTCATTAATATTTTAAATAATTAAATTACTCGAACTCTAATTAAAATGATTTGATTAAATTATTATTTAAATTAAAATTTTATTTTAATAATAATGCTATGTATCAATACAATTATCGTTAGTTCATTACTGGTACCCCTATAAACAAAAAATGGAGAGAATTTTAAAAAGCTTTAAAAATTCATCAATTGATAATTATGTACAGTCACAGTATTTGTTTTTTTAATTGCCCATACCTAACCCCACGCTGTTAAACGCAATGGTACAAAGGCTATATACAGCAAACATCTTGCCGTTTTGACTCTGTGTAATCTTTGTTCGTATCATTTCGGAATTTTTAGAGAGAGAAACCATGGGCTCTGCTTTCTCTAGCTGGATTGGAGGGTCTTCAACTGCCGACGCTGCATCGTCGGACAATTCTCGGGTCATGTCATTTCATTCCTCAGCTAGATGGCAACTCTACTTCAATGCCTCCAAAGAGTCCTCCCAACTCGTATGCACATATATTCCATTTTTAGGGCTTTTTTGCTTTCTCACAATATTAGGGATCTGAACTTTATTTGTCTTATTTTCTCTCTCTCTCTCTCTCGGGTTGCTGACGTGCTGTGGGAATGAGCGAAGATGGTGATAGATTTCTCGGCATCATGGTGCGGTCCCTGCAAATTTATGGAGCCGGTAATTAACGCCATGGCTACAAAATTCACCCAAGTCGACTTCGTCAAGATCGATGTCGACGAATTGTCCGTATGTATTTCTCACTCTGCTTTCTTCTCTCTATTTCAATTGTAAATATTCGATCCGATACACAGAAATTAATATATATCATGATTTACTGATTGAATTTTTTTTTTTTTAAAAAAAATTTTAGGATGTGTCGCAGGAGTTTGGGGTGCAGGCGATGCCGACGTTTGTGTTAATGAAACAAGGGAAGGAGGTAGATAGGGTTGTTGGGGCCAAGAAGAATGAACTGGAAACGAAGATCGAGAAGCACAGGACTGTTGCAGCTTAGCATTGTTCATGAATTTTACGATGATTATGATATTATTATGAAAGAAAATAGAACACTGTTTGTCTTTAGATTAATAATTAGTTTGATTTTTTTATTTGAAGTTCCTCAATCTGTTCCATTCACCACCTTGTATTGTTTGTTTCCTGAGAATCCACTCTGTGTTTCTTCCTTTTCCTTTGTACTTTTTGTGCCTGCAGTTTTGCTTTCAATTCATTTTATGTTTAGAATTCGCCGGCAAAATTAAATGGCCCAATTCTTTTAACTAGACCCTTTCTTAATAGGTCAAAAATAAGATTTGGATTCGACTTAGTTATCAACATTAAGATTTGAATTTGAATCATTTTTTCGGAACGAAATTTCGAGTTAAGTTTGAGAAATTTGATTTGTTAAATTATCAATGAGTTTATTTAAGACAGAATTTAGTCTGGTACACACAAACTGGCTTGGCTTAGGATTCCTGTATAGCCAAAAAAAAAAAAAAAACACAAAATAGTAGCTTAAAAATATTAAAGATAAGGTTGGAACCTGATTCATTTATAAACTCAAAGAGTTATTTTATCAAGTCAATCCCGAATAACTTGATTTGTTTTACATTTCTAGAAGTAGGAACTAGAACACCATAGGGTTTTTATCAACCCACAATGAGTCGATTGGGACCCGAAACGGTTTCATTTCTTAAATTGAATAGGTATATTTGCTGCTCTTTTTTTTCTGTAAAATGGTAAATTTGTACTAAATAATCTAAACTAGAAGAAACCAAAATAGAGCATTTCGATTTCCATGGTTTGTCCAAATGCTTCGTGGTCTTCTTTGGTGCTTGTTTTGCTGTCGATAAAGCCATCATGATGCACATAAATAAAAAAATATATGTATTAGAAAACGGCTTAAACATAAATGGGTGCACAAGTTGGTCATGATACACATTAGGATGGATGATAAATTACAGGTCTTTGCTTGTAAGTATACCGTGTGGAATGTAAACAGGCGACAATCCTCCTCCTAAAGACACTGCAAATATGAAATGAAGAAGACGATGTATAATCTCCAGTCAGACAGTATATGCTTGCTGAATGGTGTCGATGTCAAGGCCCTTCAATCTCACTACTGATTCAACATGCCCTTTTAATGTAGTCAGTTCTCTCAGCCTGTGATAAACAAGCAAAATAAAACGTACTCATCAGACACCGCATTTTCTTCTCAAAACATTTTAGGAAGGAGGATAGCATCCATGATCAGATAAGCAATTATAATATAAACATCTGAAGGAACAATTTTTCTTCTGCCATTTACAAAATTATCTCATTGTTTAAAATAAGTGTACCTTGCAATCTCAGCTCGTCTTTTTGCCTCTTCAGCCATCTGGTTAAGATCTGTGAAATTAGTGCGGTCATTGAACATCTTGATTTCAGGTGGGTGCAGCCCATGGAGGGTCCTCTGTGCATGTGCCCATTTAAGTTCACGTGCTTCTTTGCCAAAATCCTTTTGCCTTGTGAAGGCAATCTGCAAAACAGTGAATTTTTCAAACACCATTAGCAAGGAGTTCTAACGACTAAATTACTTTATCAACCCAGTGCCAATTTCATACCCTTTGCTCAATAACCAAATCCCAGGCTCTCCCACTCAGGACATATCGGGTAAAGAACTTTATGAAGTCGAGTGGGATGTAGAAGATGATGTTATAAAGCCAAACCACACCAGCCCAACCCCATCCGATCCCCTCAATAGCAGCAAACCCCCAATTTGCATAGACAGCAATCAGTGTAGCAATCTGCACACATATACAAACAGACCAGAAATGTTTTTTTTCTTAAGGAACACTGGAATTTGTTTTCTCAAATAAACAGAAGGTGGTTGCATAAAGTTGAAGACGAAAAAATATCCATTTACTTACCAATTGAGCAACAATAAAAGCCACGACAAGTAAAAGGCCAGGACGTTCAACAAATGACCAACTCCTGGATCTTGTCACAAATATGAGGGCTTGACTGATGGTACTCACTTGCAGGTATATTGCTGATGCAAGCTTTCTGATGTCGTCATCGGTATTTTGCTGAAGGCTTGAAACCCCAAAAGTACGCTGGAAATTACTAAGTGTCAATCCAAGCAACTGAGTACAAGCTAAAACCTCAAATGTCTATCAGCAAAACACTAATACACATTCCAAAATCCCCCCAAAAAATTAAATAAATAATTGAGCAGTAGGTAAGATGGACAGGCGCATTAAGACACCAATGGGAAAAACTTTAAGCAAGCTTCTAGAAGAGAAATTGGAAGCAGTCTGATTAGAGATAAAACAAGACTGGCTTGATCGACACAGACCCATGAATACACCACATATAAGGAGTTTCTCTCGTACATATATTGAAAGTGCTATCAGAATGTTAAGGGGATGATGAAAATGGACGAACATGAAAGTAATAAGAAAACTGATTGATCTCAAAATTAAATAGATGATATGGCTCTAGATAGACTGGGACAGTGGAACAAGATCCATGTAGACAGACCCACAATGCTGAGTGGCACTTGGATGATGATGGAAGTAGATTTAGACTTCTACCAAAATAGACAAACGTAAAATTTATCCAAGCAATAAGGTATGCCTACTATACCCTGTAAAAAATTTGTTGACCTCTGACTATAAAGATAACTATCTTACAGGAAAGAAGTCTGTCTTGTATGCTGCCCAGAAGAAAATGACTGTCATCATCGCCAAGTAACTACCAAGAATGATTCCAGTTGTAAAGATCTCTGCCAGCTTCCAGCTATCAGGTTGAGGAGATGGTTTCACCCTATCTTTCGAAATTGTCATAATGGTGCCTGGCATGCCATAAAACAAAGTAGAAAGGAACTTGAGGCCGAGATCAACAAAAATAAAAGGATTTGATGTTCAGTTTAACAGTGGAAAAGGATGACAGACTAAGTGTTGCCCAATTAATTAAACAAGTAGCAATAAAAAAAAATTAATGAGACGTGTTAAATACAAAAAGTAAAGGAATATTTTTTGGACGTGGTAAAAGTAAAATACAAACCATCATTAAGTATAGCAATGATCAGCACCATGAAGGGTGGGAAGTCAAACTGCCATATGAGGGCCAGTAACATGAAGCCAAGCTGTCACAACAGAAATCAAATGGAAATAGGTAAAAGGCAAAATAATCATGCCATGTAGAGAAGAGCGCCTGCAAATCATTGTAACTTCGTTACAATTATTATGCCAACAGTACAAGAATATAGAATTGGTTTACAAAATGAATCCCAGAGCGATCACCTAAAAACTCACCACAATACGGATCGTGATGGAAACTGCATAAATCTGCAATAAGAAAATTCACCATATAAATTAAATGAACTAATTAGCAGTAGTAATCACAACGAACATTTATAGTACAAGTAATTATAGCAGTAGCAGTATTATCAGTAGTGGTAATAGTAACAGTGACAGAGGCTATTCCTTTGAGGGTATGGTGCCATTTGGCGAAATATAGAATGTGTAGGAGCTGCCAACACACCCCCCTCCCTAAAAGGAGACACACACACATACACATTTACCCACATAGAAACATAGAAACAAATGGTGATGCATATATCAATTGAGTGAATTTCCTCAACCAGGCATTGCTGCATTGCAAGACTGGAGCAATGCCTGATCAGAAGATGCATAAATATGACCTTTCTGGTGCTTTTGTGTGCATTAGGGTAGAGGGCACCGCCTCAGTTGCACAAATAGTACCTATCTTCTATTAAATTCTCATATGTAATTGTATTCTTTTTCGACCATCAGAACTCAGCCTCACCGTGTAATTTTTCATCCTCTGGAAGATTGCCCGACTAGTAAGTACAGCACTAATGATAACACTAAGGCCAGGTTCTGTCAGGACAATGTCAGAAGCGCTACGAGCTGCATCAGTTGCATCTGCAACAGCTATGCCAATGTCAGCCTTCTTAAGAGCAGGAGCGTCATTAACTCCATCACCGGTCATTCCACATATGTGTTTCCTAGCTTGCAAACGCTTTACAATCTCATATTTGTGCTCTGTACCAACAAGTGAATGGAGGCCAATCAGATAAGTGAGGACAGCAAGAGAAGCATGCTCAGAATATCCAATGATAACAATACAACTTATATGATTAAGCATACATAAATCCAATCTAATCATATAAGAAACAGTATCAATTGATGCTGTTATGGTCCAGTGGTTTTTAGCTGCCTTTTCATGGAGAATTTAAAGGCATCAGGCATTTTGCCACTGGCAGCCTAAAGTGGGTTAGGTGAGAGCTTAGCCTACAGCTAGGCTTTAGGGATAGGTTATCAAAGATAAATGAAAACTAAAACAATGAGAAAAAAAGAAGGAAAAAGAAATACCAGGGAAAACACCAGCGAAACCGTCAGCTTTTTCAATCAACTCATCAACTGGCAAAGCAGCAATTGACTCATCCTTGTTCTGTCCTAGCAAAGCAGATGAAGGGTACATATTGGTACCCATTCCCAGACGGCGTCCTGTTTCCTTTGCTATTGCCAATTGATCACCTAACAAAGGATCAGGCAAATAGCGTACAAATAAATTAATGAAAGACCAGCCACTAAATACAAGAAAATTGTGAGAGCTGACAAAAAAAATTAAGAAACAGAATTAAAAAAAAAAGAGAATGCCATACGAATTTTTAGATTCCCTGATAAAATGAAAAATGATATGAAGGACAATCCTCAGTCATAAGCCTAATGAACATATATTGATCTTATATTGATCTAAAAGAAAGGAAACAACTATGGTAGCCTGCACTACAACAAATATAATCAACTACCGTGAAATACTTCAAACTTAAACTTCACAATGCCACAGTGCTACCATCTAAAAAGAATGTAAATATAACAATCTGGTCCAGCAAAAGAACCAGATACTAGTAATGAAGCGTACGAACAAAGAATACCTTGAGTCCTTGACAACTTGCAAAGAATGAGATGTAAAATTCAGCGTGTCATATGTATTGGAAAAAGGCCCATAAACTGATGCAATGGCAAATGGATATTCAATATAGAGACTAGAAGTTCATTAATTACCCTTTTGACTTTTGCTTGTTCACAAGTTGTGTACATAATGCATTTCAGAAAGTTCTACAGACCGAGTAGTTCAAGATGGGAACAAGAAAATTTAGGGTGTCGTTCTTATAAAAATTTCCAAACTTTACCCTGCTATTTTATATTTTATTTTAGAATCTGTTGCATCAACCTAACAGAGTTGGTTCAATATGTGCACAATAAGCCAAAGCACTGGCTGTGATCATTAAATAGCAAACTAGCAAGATATGATATAACATTATAAGAAAAATACAGACCTGTAATCATCTTTACATTTACCCCAAGATTCAAAGCTCTTCTTATTGTCTCTGCACTATCATGTCTTGGTGGGTCAAAGAGAGGCATGAGGCCAATAAATTGCCACGGATCACCTGGACTCTCCTTCCTTCCATCAGGAACTTCCTGTACAACAACATAACACATAGCCAATAGTTGTATGCGTTTGAAATAAGAAGACAACAGGACCGCCAATTCACCAAAAAATGACATACAAGCTACATTACCTGGTACGCTACTGCGAGAGAACGTAACCCTCGCTCTGCAAACTTATCGATAACGGCATGAACTCTACGTTCTATTTCTGACTTATTGTGTGCAAGATTCAGAATCTAACAACCATATCACAGGCATGAATCAGGACAAACAATTGGCATTCCAAAGCCATTGGAATATGCAAACAGTTATTGATGATTATACCTGCTCTGGTGCACCTTTGCTGACCCGATGCATTTTACTTTTGTTGTCATTATATGTCAAAGCCGTTCGTTTATCGGTCGGGTTAAACGGAAGGAAGTGAACCTCTTGAATACCAGCCCGTGCCTTTTAGCAGTCAAAAGCAGAAACAATTGACACATGATACATAGAAGAACCAATAGCAAATTTTAATCTAGGACATTCGTCTTATTATCCTTAGTGCCTTATCTCAAAGTATTAGGGACAGCAACAAAAAATTTTACTCCGATATTCAAACTAAAGCACAACAAAAATACCATTATCAATTGATTTACCTCCTTTGGGTCAGCCAACATCCCCACAATAGCAGTGTCTATTGCATCTTGGTTTTCTGTTCGGGAGGCTCGAGCTGCCATCAGAACAACAGTATCTGGGTCTACTCCTTTTGAAAACACCTATGTAAATAAATCCAGGCAAAGGGTTTGGAAGAGGCATTATGATTTGAAAATCAGTAATGCAACCATGAACCACTGCAACACTCAACCAACCTCAATAAGATTCTTGTCAACAGAAAGCTTGTTCAATGTCAAAGTTCCAGTTTTGTCACTGCAAAGCACATCCATGCCCGCCATTTCTTCTATTGCTGTCATTCTTTTTGTGATAGCTCCCTGCCATAATTATTTTAAAATAGCCTAATATAACAGCTCCCCTCAAACTATGATTAGTTAAGTAACAAAATTGGATTGGACATTATGATTAACCTGCTGAGATAGGCGATGGGAACCAATTGCCATTGTCACAGATAAAACTGTGGGCATGGCGATGGGAATTCCTCCAATGAGAAGTACAAGCAGATTGTCAATTCCTGGGCGGTATTTCCGGTGTTGAATTGGGTACATGACGATGATCTCTATTATCATCCCAATGGCAATGGAACATATGCAGAAATTCCCAATAGCAGTTAAGACCTGTTAAGAAAATTCAAAAAGGATTTTATGAATATAAAAACAAATTACAGGAAGACTTACTCTGGCTTACTAACATTGGCACCAGGAAACCTGTTTCTCACCAGAAAACAAGTTTCGTATGAGAGTGTGTTTCAAACATAGTGATCATATACAAATATGAGTGAGAAACCGCACAAGATATGCCATTAAGTCTTGAGAAACAGATATAAAGTTGGGTGGGAAACAATTCTAGAAACATCAAAGAAACAAGTGTGCAGTATGGGACCAAAAAGCAAAAAAAAAAAAAAAATGTAGATGTCATAAATCGCCTTTCAATTATAATTCCCATTGTTTGCCTCCAGAATTCCCTAATTGTTCATGATTCCTGTCTTTGGAAAATTTAGGTTGTTTTCCATTTTTCTTTCACTTATCATTATCCGTATCTCCTTCCCTTTCGTAACGAAAATTTTGAACAAAGGAATATGCATTTGCATCACCTAACCTTTTGAAAGTGCCCCACTTGATTCGTGGAGTCCACAAGGTGAGCAGCCTTGCCAAAGAAGGTATGGACACCTGTGGCAATGACCACTGCTTCAATCTCTCCCTGTTTGCATGTAGAACCAGAATAAACACCATCCCCAGGGCCTTTTGTCACAGGAAGAGACTCGCCTGTAAGTGAAGACTGCAAAGCCCAAACAGGGGAACTTAAATATGTAAGACAGCTCAACTTGCTCAGATCGACCCAAATTCAACCAACAGAAACACTGATTGTTGCAAATTCACCTGATCGATTTTCAATGGATCGCCCTCTAGGAGACGAGCATCTGCAGGAACAATGTCCCCAAGTTTAATACTAATTATATCTCCAGGAACAAGAATGGATGATTCCTCCTCACTCCACCTCCCATCGCGAAGAACCTGTAATTATTTCAGTTGAGATGATACCAAATCTGAGCCAAGAATCATATTAAAAAACCAGACATAAAATTAACTCAATTTACATCAAACTGCAAAAGCTGGAAGCTCCAAACAACTTATTAAACAATTGAGTCAAATAGCAAACTACAAGCATGTCAGGCTTCTATCCAATTACCTTAGCTTTGGGAGCAAGACGAGCCATGAGAGCTGCGGCAGCATTACCAGCGTTATTCTCCTCTATAAAACTGATTGTTGAATTGATAACAAGCAGAGTAATAATCCCAACAAAATCCTGCCAATCTGGAGGCTTTCCCTGCAAAACAGGAGAGTCATATGAACTTCCCAACAGTGAAATTCTCCGAGAAAGTTCTTAAAATTTTCGAAACAATACATAAATTCGCGGTTTGGCTGCTCAGAAAATGCAAGAAAAGACGTTTTCCCCTCACTTAACAACCAAAACAGCATAAAATTAGAACTTCCTTTCCTTTTCCTCAATTTTCTCAGCAACCAAACTGAGGGAACCCAAAAACCAGCACTCACTCCTCCATTAGCGAGCGCTATGGCCATGATAGCTGCAGCTTCCATGACCCATGAAAGAGGGTTCCACATAAACCCTAAGAACTTCAAAAACTTGCTCTCCTGCAAGACCCAAAATTCCAATAAACATAAATAAACAGAACATCTTGAACTACACACACAAAACAACCAAAGACCCTATTTAGTATAAAGAGAACGAAAATTTAGTAAAAGGTGATATCTATCAGTGAGAGTACCTTCTTTTCCTCGAGCTTGTTGTGCCCAAAAATGGCCAACCTCTGCTCAGCAGCCTCTGTTGTAAGGCCATTTCTATCACACCTCAGAGTTTGAAAAACCTCCTCAATTGGCACGTTCTCCTGTAATCAAAAAGTTCAAATTAATCACTAACCCAGAAGCAAAAACACCAAAACAGAGACAGCAATCTTCAGTAAAGGACCAAAACATATATGTATATATGTAGAGAGAGAGAGAGAGAGAGAGAGAGAGATATGGTGTATTGTGAGTTCAGATTGAGCAACCAAATCAACAGCTTCTTTCAGCACAGCATCCAATTTATCACCACCGTCGCTCATCCTCAATCTCTTGGATTTTGTGACTTTTACAGCACAAAGTACGGATTATAAGAACATCCAAAGAGAGACTATAGCTCTCTTTCTCTCTCCTCTGTATATCACCTTCTCTCTCTATATCTACCTATCTACTATATTATATATGCGTATATATGTTTCTGTATATCTGAGTCTCTTGCAGCTTTTTAAGGCACGATTGTCACTTAGTCCGGATAACCAGCTCGAAGTAGATCATGTACTTGGCGGGTACAGTTTGCTTTCATTAAATTCCTCCATTACTATAGATATATATGAGTATTTTCTTTTGTTTATATATATATATATGGAAAATTACTGGATTGGTGAGTGGGATGAGTGATAACAAAAATGAATACGTCAATAGGGGCGCTCTTTTCTTTTGGGTTACTCTACTCCCTGGACTTCAACTCTTGAGGTGGTCCACAAAAGCCTTCCCTTAATTAGGTGGATAGATTATACATAAACTCGTTAGTAAAAGTACTATCGATCTGAAATATGCATGGGATTTTATCTTGCACCACTATTTTGTGTTTGAACTATATATGCATATTCTTACATCATACTCCAACTTCATTTAAGTTGGTTGGTCCGATCTTGTAGAGAAGAAATAAAAAGAAAATGACTTTATAACCGAATTTTATTTGAATTAAGGCACCAAGTAAACCAACTTAATTTGAGAACTACTTATGTATGGGATTAGGTTTGGTCGTGACACATGATTTTTATCTATGATATGACAAACGAAATGCAAAACTCGACGTGGAATAGACATTTTTAAAAATCAACTGTTGGAGTAGATGTTCTGTTTATACACATTATATATATCAAAAATCACATTAATCTAACTACTACTTTTTTAAAAATATCAACATTTAGTGAAAAACTATTACAATTTTTCACAATTAGTTTTTTGAAAAACCAATGTTCAACCAATGTAATTTTGAAAAACGAACGTTCAACCAATGTAATTTTTGGCATATGTAATGTATATAAGTGGAATATAATATCTAATTCAATGACT
Organism: Hamamelis virginiana; assembly: GCA_017140935.1. Lineage (NCBI taxonomy): Eukaryota > Viridiplantae > Streptophyta > Magnoliopsida > Saxifragales > Hamamelidaceae > Hamamelis > Hamamelis virginiana. Next base: position 290,957 of record JAESVK010000320.1, on the reverse strand, counting down.
GGTTTCTCAAAATAGCTACCATATTAGGTTTTACAAACTATGTATCAAACCTTGGGTAAGAACCATGTGTCATCAGAACCTAATCCTTACACACACACACTATTGTATAACATTAATTAGCTATACAAATGTATATATGTCATCGATCTTATAGTTGTTTCAATTTTAATAATTTGGAAAAATTATTCAAGAGTCTCATTTTTAGTTTTTTTTTTACCCAAAAGCCTCATCATCTTTCCACTTTACCCAAAAGTCCAAATTTAAGTTTTATTTTACCCAAAAGTCCAAAAAACTTATCTATGTATATGTTTTCCAAACACTTCCAAAAAACTGATCTATGAATCAGTTTTTTGCAAAATGATCGGTTTCTGCAAAATCGAAGAACAAACTGATGCGTATATTATTAAAAATGATTTTTGGGTAAAGTGAAAAGATAGGGGGATTTTTGAATAAACAAAACTTATAAATAAAACCTATGGATAAACATCCCTTTTTATTTTCACTTACTTCCATGTATTAAAATTTGTATTTTTATTAATATCTATATGAAAAAGAAAATTGATCACCTGTTAGTTTAGTAACATGTATATTAGCTTAATTTTAGAGAAGATGTTTTGGGTTTGAGCATATACATTAATATATATACCCATTTATTAATGTTGGAGAGTTCAAGATAAGGGTAGGTTTCAACCATATGGAAAAAAAAGAAAGAAAAGTCGTAAATATATATCATTTGTTGATTTTGGTCAATGTTTTTCAATGATATGAATTTTATTGCTTAGATCATTAAAGATTAGAAATTTTATGTTGAGATTCTAACGATAGTTGCAGAAACAGAGACTATATATCTTCATCCTATTACTATTTCTTCTTATAAGATAAGCCTCCCCAACTCTTGTATTTTAAGGATTGAGACTCAACATTTGTAACCTCCTCTTACAAAAAGGGGAGAGATATCATTATGCTACAAGACCATCGGTAAAAATGTTCAACGCAAACCTTAATTTTTATCTCCAAAAAAAAAAAAAAAAAAAAAAAAAAAAACGATTCCCTAAATCTTATAATAACAACATATATTTTCCCTTCTTGGTGGTTGGGGTAGCAACTTGAATGATTATAGTTCAACCCCTAATATGGACTTTAATACACTTTGAATAAATAGGAGCCATTTAAATTTGGGGTCCAAGTTTTTAAAATGTCAAATATGACATAATTCTTAGAGAATTATGAGTGGAAAGAATTATATATATCGATAATTTGAAAAAAAAAAATATTGTCAGCTGACCTTTAATTTAATAGTCACTCTCTTTACTTGCGTATCTCTCTATCTCTCTTTTCTTTAATTTGCTATTGTCAGCTGACCTTTAATTTAATAATTTCATTTTTGTGTGTATGAGAGAAATATTGGGCACTGTTATCCTAGAAGTGATGCCTACCAAGCAACATCAACTTCAATGAGGCCAAATGACAACAGTGTCGTTTAATTAAGCTCATCAAAACATGCACCTGATTAAAATTATTCAGTCCGATCTAATCAGCATATGATTATATACAGTAATGACTCTGTCAATATTTGCTAATTTTGATAAAGTCGGTAACAATCATGAATCACTTGCTGACATTAATAAAGTCAGCAAATACTGTCAGAATCATTTCACTTCTTAAAAAACTGACTGATGGATTAGATATTTTTTTTATGGATGTCATCCCTACTAAAAATCACGGTGATCGAAAATAAACATCTAAAAATATAAGTCAAAAAATTATAATTTCTGAAATCTATCATAATTTTTTTCAATGACACTTTTAAAAAATTGACTATTAAATAACTTATAATTTTTTATATACACAGTATACAAAAATATATTACATAATCTAACAATCAGCTTTTGGAAACACGTTTCTCACAATTATCATATCTATCTGTTACATTTTGATATTGTAGAAATTGCCTTGGCAGTATAGATTTATTTCCTCTCTACGGTTGTTGACACGTGTTGGGTCAACCTTCTTTTACGACCCCTGGTCTAACCGTCAATTAATATTAAAATTAAATAAAAAATAAATTATAAATACACTCCCACCCATAATTTCACAAAAGGGCACCCGTCGCAATTTAAGCCTTTGACGGCAACACAAAGATAGCAAATACTGTACAATCATTATTGCAGTATGATTGTTTACCTAAATTATTTGGTAGGTATTGTATTACACAAAAAGTTAAGTGTATATTAGAAAGTAGGGCTGTACGAATGGACTTGTAAGCATTTAATTAACTCTTTATGGCACGATGTGGCAGCATGTCACCCTTTCATTCTTACCATCAAAATAACTACACCAATAATTCTCACAATACGTTTTAGCCTTAAAGTATTGAGTAGGCTACAAGCTTAATTTTATTTTATTTTATTTTATTATTTTGCTATTTGTTTTTAGAATTAAAAATAGTTTAGTATTACATTCTTTCACCCAAAATACAATTAAATTTATGTACTTTACAAATTTATAATTAAGAAGACAAAATTTGACTGCGTTTGCAATTAAGTTCGCCCGTCCCAACTGCCATTAAAAAATAACAGAATTGATGACACGTCATCATTTTTTTTTGCCTAATTTTGTTTTAAACTTCTTTTTAAGTTTTCTTTCAAACTACGAATCAATTTTCAGTGAATCAATGATTTTTATCTCTAAAATTCATAAAATCAAGCTCTACAACATATCCAAAATCCATTAATTTTAAGGCACTCAATGATTTATTTTGAAACCTTAAATAAATCACAAGAAATAAATCAGTAAACCAAAAATCATGAAAATGTACCAAAAATACCCATATGTCATGTAGATTCTTAAATAGAACCGTGCTCCAGTTTTAATAAAGGGCATATCAAATTAAAGATTCAAAGGAATTTGCGCTACCGTTAAGGGCGATTCAAACTTAAATCTTTCATTTGATATGCTATTTGTAAAAACTGAAACATGATTGCATTTTTCTAAAAAACTACATTATTTTTGGTTTTTTTTTTTTTTTTTTTTTTTTGTGCATTTTCATTATTTTTTACTTACCCGTTTATTTATTGTGATTTATTTAAAGTTTCGAAACAAAAAATTACAATAAATCATTGAATGACTCAAAATTAATGGATTTCGGATATGTTTTAGAGCTTGATTTTATGAATTTTTAAGACAAAAATAACTGAAAACATATTTGTAGTTTGAGAGAACACTTAGAGAGAAGTTTAGAACAAAATTGGACAAAAAAAAATGATGATGTAGCACACGTCATCAATTCTGTTATTTTTTAAAGGTAGTTGGGATGAGCAGACTTACGCAACCAAACTTTATGTCCTTGATTACAAAATTTTAAAATATGTGGACTTAATTGCATTTTGGGTGAAAAATATGTGGCATTAAACTGTTTTAAAACCTTTTTTTTTTTTTTTTTTTGAAAAAAAAATTTTTTAAAATTTAAAAGTATATACATATAAAATCCAGATCTTATAAGTACATCCTTATGCTTATTATCAGTACACTTTCACTGAAATATGTATTTTAAAAAATTAACCGTTTAATTAAATAATTGTAAAATACAATTTTTAAAATACAATCTATTAAATAACTGTAACAGTATTCAATAATAAATACTGTTAAAGTTTTTCATGGTTTATATATTAAAATCGATTGTTGTTGGATGATAATAAATAAATAAATAAATAAATAAAGGAAAAAGTCATGGGTGCGTGGATGTTCATTAAAGTGCAAGTGTAGCGTGTGATGAAATATTTCAATTGAAATATTAATAAAAGAACCCAAGAAAGCAAGACCACTTTGCACGTGTTTCTTCCATATTCATTCTAGGGTTTTCCACTCCCCTCCTCATCTTCTTTTCCTCTTAAATGATGTAGAGGTATATAGCAATCCGTTCAAAAAAAAAAAAAAAATTTTGGACTCATAGCTACAAAGGTATCCCATTAATGCCACGTGTGGAATACATGCTCCTTAAAAATTGGTCATGTCAATGGTCCAATGATTTGTTGAAATCAGAATCATTTTAATTTTTCAATTCCTTTCATATTTTAAAGGTGAAACATGTGAAAGAGATCAAAATAGTTTATCTGCAAATCTTTCTTGGCAGTAGGCACTTTTTGGAATTGTACCTCCAATAATTGTAGTATTACGTAAAAGTGTGCAAGATGATTTGTGTAGGTCGAGTCAATCGCATGATATATTTTGAAAAAGGTGCATAATATGATTTGTGTCCCAAATTTATCTAAATCTTTCATTTTTATTAGGGAGAGTGTGTAGTTGAAAAAGAAAAGGATCGGAAGGATTATATCATTTGGTCACGTCATTATAAACATGTTTAAGAGCACAAATTTTAGGGACATTAAAAGCATTTTCGAATGGAAAGAGAGTTACCCTATAGTGTAGCCTAAGGCTCTTCTCTAGATGAAAGAGAAAAACAAAAACAAAAACAAAAAAAAAGGTATGGCAACTCAATGTAGGTGACGGTAAATTTACAAATATGTCTAATCCTTTATTATAAGGCATATTTGGCCAAAAGCCCCACTTTATTATACGGCATCATCTTTGTCCATCGTTGAACAAAAGCACAATTCGCACAATGCACTGATCCAATATCTTTGGATTACAAGAAGAAGAAGAAGAAGAAAGGCTAAGGACCTCTAGATCAGATCTGACAGTGCGTTGCCGCCAGTGACCTCCATATCTGCTATAGTGCACTGCCGATGGTCCTATCTATCCGTCACTAACCTCCACGCTCTCTTTCTCTATCTCTAGTCCAAAGATCTGCAAGACCATGGAAGACTCCTTGAAGGTCTGGTATGGGGAACAACCTGGACTAACAAGCTCACCAAATTGAAGATCCGGTATGGAGATTTTGTGATAAAATTTTTCGTGTTGGATGTAGTGAACTCATCACTACATCATGGAAGACTCCGTGACAGTCATGGAAGACTCCGAACGCTGATAGAAAAGAACTCAAACATGGAAATGACAGAGATTGGGATTGCGATTCCTCCAACGAGCTTCACCCCGCTAGTGCTCTCTCTCATTCTTCGGTGCTTTCTTTCCCCTTCCTGTTTTCTCCTCTCTCTTTTTTTAAACAAGTCTCTTATTTTTTTTATTTTTTTTATTAATTTTTTGTTATTTCATTTTTTCTGACGTTGTGAAATTAGTTTCGGTGTAGTGAAATCCGATCCCTACATAGTGAATCCGGTCCCGGCATAATGAAATTTGATTCTGGCATAGTAAACTCGGGGTCTGATGTAGTGAATTTTAGGATTCAGTGTAGTGAACTCAGGGTTAGGGTTGGAGTTGGAGATGGTTTTGAAGGTTGTTTGGGGAATTAAGGAGGGGTATTTTTGTTTTGGTTACATTGGAGGAGATTTGGCCCCTTGACCTAGCCTAATCCTAACCCTTTCCCCATAACACCCTCACCACTAAACTAGCTCTAATGGCTTTAGGGGTATTTTTGTTCGATTCAAGCCAAAAGGACTTTTTGTATAAAAGATTTTTTGAGAGGTCATTTAGCATAAAAAAATCATTTAAAATTGAACCTTTAGCCAATTTTCCATTATTATTATTATTATTATTATTATTATTATTATTCTCACAATAGAAAGCAATATACCCCTATTTCAATTCCCCTAACAATATAGACGCATTATTAGTAGGTCATCGACATTAGGATGAAGACACGTGTCCCTATATTGTTTCACTATGATGATTTCAAATTAGTTATTGCATTTACCGATGATAGTTATTATTATTTTTATTTTTTGGATTTAGGTAAGAAGTACTATAATCATTTTACAGTTAATGTAGGTTATAGGATGGAGATAGATGTTCCTAGAGAAATTTACTTAGGGAATAGGCCAAAGGTTCATTTAAAAAGATTTTCATACCAAAAGTCTACTAAAAAAATCTTTCATGCCAAAAGTCCTTTTAACATGAATTAGACAAAAATACCCATCCTTTCTAATGATGTCAATTTCGCGGGTTTTACCCAGGTACTTGCCCCGCCCCGCCCCGCCCCTATTGGGATGAGTTTGGGGCTATTCTAATAGGGTTAGGGATGGATTTGGGATTGATTTCTAAAACCCGATCGGATTCGGGGCGGCTTCAGGATATGCACTTAAAAACCCGACTCGACCCGACCCGATTATGTATCTATATATATTAAATACATTTATTTTTAAAAGCACATTACTGTTATGCCCTTACTTTGTCACTTAAAAATACCATCATATCCTCACAACAGAAACCCTAAAAGTGGGAAACCCTTATTTCCTCAAATGAACACACCTTAAAGCCCTCAAGCCTCAGCTAGGGCAGCTGCCCACTCACGAACCCACCCTTCGTCCCTCACTTTGCCGCGCTGCTGCTCTCCGCCATCGACCTCCAGCTAGTCCTTCAACCTTCTAGTTCGCAAGTCCTCCGTCGCCAACACAGCTGCTCACAGTCACAGGCTCACAACATAGCTGAACATCGGCGCCGTTGCTCTCCACCGTTGACCTCCAGTCCTTCACCTAAGCTCACTTGTATGTCTCTTTCTCTCTCTCTATATCTTTCTGTGTTGAAAGAATGTTTTGGAATTATTTATTTATTTATTTATTTTTATTTTTTGTTTTAGGAATTTTACTGCAATATAGCAGACCCATGCTTGATCCCAATTAATCCCAAGATTTAAGAAAGCGCTCATGGTTCTTTGAATGAAGAGTACCAGATCCGAACTAATCCCAAAATTTTTGCTTTATTCCGTTTCTTTTCTTGTTGAATGAAGAGTACCAAACTACCAGATGCTATTTTGGTTTATGTGTGTGTGAGAGAGAGAGTATATTTTGTTTTTTGAGATTGGTAATTTGGAATTGAACAAATAAATTCTGGATGGTTAAGCAAATCGAAAAACCTTCTGTTTGCTGCCTCCAATAACCTGCAGCCACATGAACACAAAGATATTTGTCAACATTTCTTTCTTTCTTTCTTTTTTTTAAAAAATGAATTTTTTTAATTTTCTAGAGAAATTTGTGTGATGTTATATTGTTATGTTGATATCTCAATTTATTCAAGTTAATGAATTTAGTTGTGGAAACATATTAGAAAATATAATTTATAGATGTTGGCTACATTTTATAGGAAGTTGGCTACATAAATTTTTAATTTTACAAACAATACCTTATTCTAATTTTATGGACTTGGCTACATAAATTTTTTACTTCAATAGTTTGTTAGTTTGTTTACATAACTTTAAACGTTATTTGATTATTTATTTGTAGTTGATGTTCTTTAATATTTATTTTATGTTGATTTTATATGAATATTTTGATAGATTATTGTAAATTGAGTAGATTTGTAATTTTTGAACATGAGATCCCTTGTGATCCACATGACCTGTTTAACCCGCCCCGCCCCGTTATGTTCTTCATTACCTTCCCTTCAATGAGGAGAAGACATTCAATCTCAAATCTAAACACAAGAAAACAGACAAGTGTCCAATTTCGGAACTCCGGCATGTTTTTTGGAACTCGAACGTGTTTTTCAGAACTCATCGATACTACAGTATCGACGTCACTAGAGAATGAGAACTTTTAGAACTCTAAAAAGGGAGATGTTTGGAGCAATTCCCTAAGTCAGCGCAAAAGCGACAAAAATAGCGATCGTGAAGTTCTATTGGATCAAGAAGACGGACAGTTCTCGAGCGTTGTAGCATCGTGTTGGATCAAACTAATGCCCTGTTTGTTTTGAGGGGTGAATTGGAGGATGGAAGGGAGGGGAGGGAAAAGGAGAGGAATGGGGAGTACCATTGTTGTTTGGTACGAGAGGGAGGGAGGAGGGGAGGGGAAAATGGGGGGAGAAATGGAGCGATGCGCTGGAATTTTCCATCCGCCCAAAATTGGGCAGATGAGGTGAGGGAAGGAAAGCTTGGTCCATGAAATCACTTTATTACCCTCTTGTTTTTATGCAAATCCACAACTACCCTTACTCTTTATTCTCTCAAACAGGCATGGTAATAATTTTGTGCGCACTGGAATGTTGTGTCAAATGCCAATTTTGGTTTGGTCCTTAATTACATTCTTAAGCAGCTTTTTTTTTTTTTTTTTTTTTTTTTTTTTTTTTTTTTGCCAAAATGCTTTAGCTGCTTTGAAATAGGTTTAATGTTTAATTTGATTTTTTAAATGTTTAATTTTTTTTCTTATTATTTTTTAGGATTCAGATTATTTTTGTAATTATTAGCACTTAGAAGTATAATGCCAGCTTTATTACAATGATATGTGGGGGTAAATTTGTAATTCAGTACAATCTATTATTTCTCTCCTCCTTACTATTACTAAACAGGCAGAAGGAAGGAAGTCACTATTCCCTCTATCATACCAAACACATAGGAAAGAAGAAGGGTCTCCTTGAAGAAGGAAAGTCTATCCCTCCCATTTTCCTTCTTTCCTTCCATTTTTACATCCTTCATATCAAAAGGAGTATAAGTTTTATTGGAGGGCAATACTGTCACTGAAAAAACTAGATTAAAAAAAAAAAAAAAAAAATGGATCTTAGCCGCAAACTTTTTCTAATCAAGACTTTTTAAAAAAAAAAAAAATCAATAAAGTTTAAAAGAATTCTATGCAATAAACAACTTTAACCCTAAATGCCAAATTTATATCCAAGAATCCAAAATATGAGATGCAATACCAGTCCACCACATGCCTTAACCTCCGTACTAGATGGTATCTTTTTTGCGGGTGGCATTAAAAAATTTATAAATAGAAACTATATATATAGCAATATGTTGAATAAAATTACCCACCAATTTTATTGGTTAGACCAAACTAGCTAGCCCTAATCTAATGAGTGGGGCACACTGTGAATGGTGATTGGAAAATGAAAATGCTAATATAGTTTCATGTCTATCCATCATCCATTATTATAAAAATAAAACTCTCCAATTGAAGTAATTCTACCAGCCACCGATACCGGGTCAACAAGTCTCTCAATATGTGGCTAATTTTGCATGCTAGGAATTGAAGGAGATAAGATTTTGTCGTATACCTCTGGTTGATATATATATATATATATGATCTTATAAACACATGCTGAATTTGAAGTTTATAGGTGATTGTGGGATTCATATTTTGAAAAAATTGACTGTTGGATTAGATACTATGCATATGTATGTCAAGCATGCCAAAAATCACAGTGATCCAACGGTCGGTTTCTACATGTCACTGAAAAAACCGTGACAGTTTTTCAGCAATCATAATTTTTTCACAGACTGTATTTTGAGATGCCTACATCGAATCACTCTGATTTTTGGCAAACGTAACATCTATGACAAATGTATCTAATCCAACGGTCGGTTTTCCAAAATATGCATCCCACAACTTCCTATGAGTTTCATGCTGATTTTCGCGAAAGTCAGCATATATTGATAAGATCATTTATGTATATGAGTCTTAATCCTCCTTGCCCCACCCTCTCACGAAGCTAGGGATGTCAACGGTACGAATTAAAATGATAAACCGCCCCGCCCCGCCCCGTCCCTAATGGGAAGGATTTAGAAACTAGATATGAAAACCCTATAGCATTTGAGAAAAAAATTAAAAACCCTATAGAGTTTGGGACAGGAATGAGATATGGCCTCCCCGTCCTGCCCCGAATATCTATATAATATATATATATATTTTTTTTATTCACAATATTTAATGTTTTAAGTTTTTTATTCTTTTCACCATATTTATTAGTATGTATAAATATATATATTTTAATTATAAATACTAGTAAGATTGAAATCAAATTTGTTAAGATTATGGTTATGATTCATTCAAAAAAAATTATTGAAGTTAAAAAAATATTTTAATTATTTTTTCAAACCTGATGAGATCGAAAACCCATCCCGCCAGGCAAAACTCTTGCCCCGTCCTATCCTGTTTTAAGTTGGAAATAAGATGGGTCTGATAAAAGGCTTTTATTCATAGGACAGGATTGGAAAAGGAAAAACCGCTCCGCCTCGTTGACATCCTACACAAAACTAAATAAAAAACTAAAACACCAACAAAAAAACACTCTAATTCTCATCATTAGAATCTGAATCCTCGTTGCCCGCGCGCACACACGAATAGTATTTACTCTTTATTAATTTATTAAAAGTCTTATTCATAGGGACCCTAAAATTTTCTTAGGTAACAGGGTAAATGAACAATATTGAAGGAGAACGATAAGGACAAGTTAGATGATGTGATTTTCACGTACTTAAGGATAGATATTTGGTATATCACGTAACTGATTTCTTTAATAATTAAGAAGCCAAATGACATTTGCTAGCTTGTTAATTATTTTCTTAATGGCGACTCTGAAAATGAACAATATTAAATTATTAATAATTGTTACTTATCACTTAGTTAATTGACTTATATGCACGTCACGTACCTATCAACCTCACTTTTAATTACCTTAATTGACTACTGTTTTAGGGGTATGCATGTTTTCTATATTTTCCCTCCTATATATCCTAATGTTAATGTCAAGAATCACATAACTTAATTTATTACTTCAATAATATTATACAATTTTTTTTAAAAAAATATATATATTATTTTAAGTTTAATAAGGTATAAGGTTAACATCCTACCGAGACTTTGTTTGACGAGTCTGAATCCTCTGCTTGGATTTGGATATTCTTGGGTGATGTGTCATGTCTGGATGTTCTATTTTTCACTTGGGTGATATGCAGATGATCCAACTAATGATACTTCACCTAAACACCAAGCAAACCCAAGTAGAGGATCCTCATTCATGATACCTTCATTATTTATTTATTTTGACATTTTTCTATTTTTTGGAAGGTGTAACGGCCAAAAGTTAAAATAAGAAGAAAAATATTATCCTTGGACCACCCTTTTTTTAACCATACTAGAATAAAAATACCCTTTACAGCGTGCAATAATTAATGACTTTTCATGGCTTTCATTTGTTGGGGGACTTCACTCTCAATTAAGGTAACCAAATCCTCTCTCTCTCTCTCTCTCTCTCACACGCACACATAAGTTGAATGAAAGGTAGATTACCTGCAATGGACAATTGGACAGTCACCTAACACCCTTGAATCCCCCCAATGAATATATTAACCAACAAAACCAAGCAGCCATCGTGCAACCCACTCCATATATTCAAGATAAGATGGTGATTATGGTGGTGACAATTAAGTTTGAGCCTCTGCACGTAGGACGAAGAGTGCAAAGCCGCCATCCGATGACTGCCACCTGTAAAATCCATAATTCTAGATAATAAAAAAAATGATGAATGCCTCTAGGATGTTGAAAAATCTCAAGAGTTGCGGCCATCACATTATGAGTGGGTATCCTACGATAAATATTGCATGTTTTAGAAAACCAAAATCATGACAGACTGTTCTTAACAATTTAGTTGCTGTAAAAACTTGATTTCCATTAAGTTACAAATGGAGATATATACAAGAGAAAGATCATTCTAGATCCTAAAGATCAGCGTAATACATGCTAAGTTTCCTATGCTATCTCATATTATAAAGGAAAGAATCAAAACAATAATATAAACAAAAAGTCAAGGATCAATTACTCCTAGAATCCTGTATATCTTCCTTAACACTCCCCCTCAAGTTGGAATAGATGTTAATCATTCCTAACTTGTTAAGTAAGTTCGAAAATTGTGGATAACCCAACGACTTGATGAAGATGTCTGCTGGCTGCTTTGATGTAGATATATGGAAAGTCTTGACTGTTCCAGCCTGAATCTTTTCTCTTACAAGGTGGCAATCAATATCTATGTGCTTGGTACACTCGTGAAACACAGGATTGGAGGCAATGTGAAGTGCTGCTTGATTATCACAGTACAACTTAACTGGTTACGAATGATAAACTCTGAGATCATGCAAAATGGATCGTAGCCAAGTAACCTCACAGCATGCCGATGCCATTGAGCAATATTCCGCTTCTGCACTTGACCGTGAAACTGTGGTTTGCTTCTTGGTTTTCCAGGAGATCAGGGAGTGCCCAAAAAAGATGCAATATCCCGTCGTTGATCGTCATGTGTCCCGACATCTAGCCCAGTTCGCATCACAAAAGGCATTTACCTGTATTGAGCTATTTGCAGAGAGAAAAATTCTTTGTCCCGGTGTGTGCTTAATGTAGCGTAACACTCGATGAGCTGCTTCAAGATGTGGGGTGTGAGGTTTGTCCATGTATTGGCTGAGTATGTGGACTGCATACACCAAATCTGGCCGTGTGATTTGTCAGATATGTCAGTCTCCCAACAAGTCTACGATAGGAAGAAGGATCCTTGATGTATTCACCTTTATCTCTGTTAAGTGACAAATTCTACTCCATTGGTGAATTCGCTGGTTTAGCTCCCAAATACCCTGCATCGTCCAGAATCTCAAGTGCATATTTGCGTTGTGAGAGAGCAATTCCCTTCTTGGATCGAGCTATTTCTATTCCAAAAAAGTACTTTAACTCACCAATGTCCTTTAACTTGAATTGTTGCATGAGATAAATTTTTATCTCTTCAATATCTTGTAAATTATTCTAGCCAAAATAATGTCATCCACATAAACAAGGAGGGCAGTGAAAGAAGTAACACGGGTTCGGACGAATAATGAGTGATCAGATTTAGATTGATGAAACCCCGCATGTGTAAGAGTAATGGACAGCTTGATAAACTATTGACGAAAAGCTTGCTTGAGACCATACAAGGACTTGTGTAGCTTGCATACGCGTGTCTCCCCCTTTCGTTCAAAGCCAGGAGTTAAAGACATGTAGACCTCCTCCTCGAGATCATCATGGAGGGAAGCGTTGTTTACGTCAAGTTGACAAAGATGCCAATTCTGAGAAGCTGCCACGACAAGGACGAGTCGGACGGTGACAAGCTTGGCAACGGGAGCAACGGTTTCGCGATAATCGAAACCTTCAATTTGGTTGTAGCCTTTTGCAACCAAACGAGCTTTGTAGCGATCAACTGTGCCATCAGGATTAAACTTGATTTTGTACACCCATTTGCAACCAACGGGCTTCTTGTTTGGGGGAAGAGACTGGAGAGACCAAGTACCATTGGCTTTGAGAACACTAAGTTTTTGTTCCATGGCATGTCGCCATTTAGGATCCTGGATGGCTTGAGCAAAGGATGTTGGTTCTTTGACAGCTGAAATAGAGGTAGCAAACTTTGTGTGCTGGTGAGAGTCTATCTGTGAGACCCCAAAATTTTGAATAGTAAATTTTCTAATGGTAAATTTTCAATAGTAAATTTTCTTAATTATTATTATTTTATTTTATTTATTGCA
>JAESVK010000320.1:223320-277626 GCA_017140935.1 Hamamelis virginiana | reverse complement strand
ACTTGGCATTTTGCCATTGGGCAATGAAATGTGCCATGTGGTCATCAATTAAGAAGGGTGCATGAGAATTTATGTACACCCTTGGGTGACATCTAAAATGTGGGTGTGTATATATATAAATATATATATATATATATATATATATTTTATATGAGGTGGATATATGTGGGTGAAAATAATATGTATATATATATGTGGGTGAAAATAATATGTATATATATATGTGGGTGGATATATGTGGGTGAAAATAATATATATATATATATATATTGTGTGTGGGGGAGGGGAGGGAGTTAGGAGAGGTAGATAGAGGAGGGAGTTAGGAGAGAAGGGAAGGAGGGGTAGATATATAGGTAGATAGGGATTAGATATAATATAAAAATAATTATAATAATAATAGTAATAATAAAATAAGGGAGTAGATATGAATTAAAAAAAAAAAGAAATGAATAATAAAAAGAAGGGGGGAGGGAGTCTTCGGATGGGGATGAGAGGAGGAGAAGGAAAGGGAGAGAAGAAAGAGAGAAAGAAAGGGGAGAGAAAAGAGAAAGAAAAGGAAAGAAAGAAAGAGAGAAGGAAAGAAGAGAAAAAGAAAAGAGAAAAGAAAATAAGAGAAAGTTTGGGAATTTGGGAAATTCAACTCCAAATCTTCTTCAAATTCGAAAATGGGTGAGGTTCCTACTCTTTTCTATCTTGATTTTAGCTTAATTGATGAGTTTATATCATGATTTGGTGAAATTGGGAGGTGTTTGTTTGCCTAGAAAGTTCTAGGAAAATTTAGAACAAATTGAATTTTAAAAATAGAGCTACTGTTTGGGTATTATTGACTTGGTTAGAGGCCGAATTGATCTAAACCTTCTTCATGAAAGTTGTAGGTCTTTCAATTAGCTTTCTAACGAATCCGACCTTGACTTATTTGGAATTTTGTGTGAAGAGTTATGATTGTTTTACTCAAACTAGTTTTTCAGCAAAAGATATTTTCGTCCAAAATAGAAAAGCTACGGTAATTGCTTATTTTGACCATGAAAATGTTGAAATTAGGCCATGGTTGTGAAATATGAAATTGTAGATCTTCGAGTTTTCTTTTCAGAACACTGGTTGTTCATTAAATTTGGATAAATGAGCTAGAAGATACGGCCTAAACACTAAAAACTGTTTTTGGATGGAAATCATGAAAATGAAATATGGGGATTTCAAATCTTGAATTTTTATTTTATATGAAAATGAAAATCTGAAACTTTGGGACTATTTTTCCCATCAATTATATCAACTCAAGATCATGTGTATCAAATTTGGGAATTTTCCAATGAGTAGATTAATTTCTATAATTTTCTGAAGTTTAGAAATATTGAAACTTTGAAAATTTGTAGTATATTGTGTATATGTCCGAAAATTCTGAAATTTGAGTATATTGTAAAGCTTGAATTTATGGATTTTTAGAGACAAGAATCATGGAAAAAGACCTATGGATGAATGGAAATTTCTAGAGAGAGAAAGTTTCCTTGAAGCTTTAATAGTGACACAAAGTGTATTTTCATAGTTTATTGAAAAATTATGATTTTTACATATATGATGTAGATTGATTTTATATGAATTTAGAACTTTGAATCACTTCAATTGGATGTGAATTGTGAGAGAAATTGAGAACCGAAGTTGCCGAAAAATCGGAAATTTTATTAACGAGCCTACTTGGGCATCATTTTTAAATATGTTCGGATGGGAGGTGTTATACACCACCATGATATTTTGAAAGCTTATATCACACAGATTCTATAACATCTTGAATCATCCAAATCGGATGAGTAACGAAGGAGTTATAAGTGTGCAAAGTTGGCCAAAAAGAATGGATTATTGTATAGAAAATACATGTGGATAGAAAATTAACTATCTTCCAAATTGTGAGTCTTTGGAAAATAGTTAATTTTCATGAATAATTGATTTTTATAAAATCATGATGATTAGTGAAAGACCTTGGAAATACAAGTTATGGAAATTATATTGGCATATATATAAACTGTTAATATATGCATGTGATATTTGTAAAGTTTATAACATGCTGTTATTATTATGAATAAAATGATGAAGCATGTTAATTGTTATGTATAAAATACATACTTGTGATATTTGCCATAATTATTGCACATAAAATTGGCATATGGCATGTGGTGATGATGTAATGAGAAAGTGACTGGGCTTAACAGTAAATTCCATACATCTCATAGTAACAATGTGTTTTAAGAAAATAAAACCGTGCACTTGTCATGTGGATATGCGTAAATGGGCGCGCATGTTACGCATGCAAGCAAAGCGGACAATATTGTTACTTGGAGAAGTACGGGGTGTTACAGTGGCACAGTTACATGTGGTGGCTCAAGTTGAGTGAGCAGAATGATTTATTTGTATATCACTGATATAAATGTTGAGCTGATATACTATGAAATGTATGCACAAATTGACATACATGAATTGTTGATATGAGATGTATGCCATATGTATTGCATAATTGCATCTGGCATGAGACACAGTTACATGTGAAATATATTGCATAGAAAATCATATGCATTTATGATTATTTTTGTAACTGTGGAGTTGAGATACCACCGATAGGACAAAAGATCCTAGGAAACAGTTAGTGCACTAATATATCACCCTTGCTAAAAATAGTACGTAAATCCTCTTGTCAATGAGTGACAATCGCGGTAGGTCCTAAAAAGGTGGGGATTGGGTGATATACATCCTAAAAAGGAGGGGATGCTGTTGTGGTTAAGATGGTTGAGTACCTTAAAAATGAGGTAGCCATCTGTTATGTGTTGATGTTTTGCAGGAAAAGCAGAACAGAGAAAATGACAGGTATGACTGCATGAGCATTGCATCATATATCTGTCATATGCATAAAGCATGCATGTACTGTAAAATTATTTATTGTGAAAAAGTGATGGATATATTCTGTAATATATATAAATGAATTACAGATATGATGATTTATTTATGTGATATTTGGTTGATGATAAAATTTGTTGACAGATATGAGAATATGGAAGGATGTGAATATTTCTGAATGTATTGAGATAAGAAGATATTGTATTCTTGTAATATGAATAACAATAATAAAAATGACTCGCCATGGACTAGGCAATTTGCTGAACCATGTAAATCCTGGTGTTTGTTTATTTTTCTGCTATGTGTTTTCTTTAAGAGGATGACACGTTATCAGCATGAGACTCTATCCAACTCAGTAAACTAAATGGATGTTTTTGGAATTTGGGTACATTACGGGACTGTACTCAGGATACAAACTAGTACTCAGCGCTATCTTTAATTGTTGAGATGTTGAAAAAAAAAAAAAAAAATATTTAAAGACTTCCGCACGCGTATTTTGAAAAACTGTGTTAATTTTAAAAAGAAATTACTCAAAAGATAAGCGCTTGGTGTTTTATGTCAATGTGGCATTTCCGCATAGGGGTAACCCTGTGTGGGGTGTTACAAATACCTTTGTTGTCGGTCAACACTGAGTGAGACGAGGGAAGGGACCGAGACGGCAAGGATGTTTCAATATGGTATTGTTGAAGATAGCTGGGTGCATGAGTGGTACGTCGCAGTCGTGGTTCACGTGGAGGAGAAGAGCTTGAGGTGTCAGGTGAACCGTTTGAGGGCAAAGCATTGTTAAGTTCAGGTTCAGCATCTGTTGGTTCGGGTGTTGGAGAAACGGGTATAGCTAAGTCGTGAGCATTGGGTGTAATGTCTGGACAAGGTGTGGATGTCTGATCTTGTGGTAACGGAGGTCCTATACTAGTCCAGGTATCATCGTAAACAATTGGTGATGTTGGGGAAAGTATGAGTGATTGTGTGGCAGCGGAAATAGGATAGGGAAAAATGTGCTCATGGAAGAGGACATCACGGGAGATAAAAATCCGTCATGTGGCTAAGTCATAGACTCGATATCCTTTGGTGCCATATGGATATCCAAGAAATAGACATCGAAGAGATCGAGCATCAAACTTACTGGGTTGGTGATGATGGGTGGATGCAAAACATAAGCAACCGAAAACACGTAGATGATCATATACAGGTGGTTTATGGAAAAGGACTTCATATGGTGTTTTACCTGTAAGGACTGGTGTGGGTGTGCGATTGATTAGGTAAGTGGCAGTGAGAATGGCATCTCCCCAAAATTGTTTAGGAAAATTAGCTTAAAAAAGTAAGGCACGGGTGACATTAAGAAGATGACCGTGTTTGCGTTCGACGACCCCATTTTGTTGTGGGGTCGAAACGCAGCTGGTTTGGTGTAAAATTCCTTTATCAGAAAATAGTTGGGTGAGATCAATGAGAGCAATTAGATCATGATATTATTCTGCTGTAAAACTGTATGATGATGGCGATGCTTCAGCCTTATCTGGTTTGGAATCAGCATAGTGAGCTTTGGAAACGAAGCTAGAGTTTCCCTTATTGTCTCCATGAGAAGTGGCCCTTTTTAGTTTTCGACAAAAATCAACGGTATAACCCTTGTAACCACAGTAATCACACTTGAGATGTGCTCGACAATTTTCGGTGGAGTGTCCCGTGATATTGCAGCGATTGCACTTGAGGTGTGCATTCTTTGGCGGATGGTTTTTATTTGAGCTTTGTGATCCATCCTTGACAGCAAATGCTGCAGCATCTGGTGTTTTTCCTATGACTTGTGAAGAAACGGCCCGCTGTTTTTCATCTTGAATAATAAGAGAGAATACCTTGTTCACCACAGGCAAAGGCTCCATGAGTAAGATTTGTCCACGAACCGTCGTGTAAACTCCATCAAGTCCCATGAGAAACTTTATGGTTCGTTGCGTTTGTTGATACTCCTGTAACTTCTTTGTCGTGTCACCATCACACGATGGGGGAGGACATAACGCATCTCGTGTATCCCACAAGCCCTTCAGTTTGGTGTAGTATTCGCCAATGCTCATGCCTCCCTGTACACAATCATGAATCTCTTCCTCAATATGAAAGAGATGTACGCTATTGGTATGAGAAAAGCGCTCCTTCAATTAGTTCCAAAGCTCAAAAACACTATCATTGTACATCACACTTTGTGCAATGTTAGGTGAGATGGTATTGAGAATCCATCCCTTGACAAGAAGATTGCAGCGAGTCCACTGTTTGATCTCTCCTGCCGATCCAGAGAGAGGTCTGGTAATAGCACCATCGATGAAGCCATCTTTGTTTTTGGTGATGAGAGCCATGAGCATGGCATGACTCCAGATGGGGTAGTTTTCTTGTGTCAGTAATTGAGTCACAAGGACCAAGCCTGGTTGATCCGAATGATGAAGGTACAAGGGGTCACTCGAATCTTCGTACCTGTTTGCTTGAAGCTTGGACGCTTCGTGTTTCTCTGGTGTTCTTTCGTCATCCTTTGCCATGGAAGCTAGTGGTGAAAGGTATGACGACTAGGTTTTAGGTGTTTTGCAGGATCAGTTTCTCTGCTCTGATACCATAACAATTAAGTTACTGTAAAAACTTAATTTCCATTAAGTTACAAATGAAGATATAAACAAGAGAAAGATCATTCTAGATCCTAAAGATCAGCGTAATACATGCTAAGTTTCCTATTTTATCTCATATTACAAAGGAAAAAATCAAAACAATAATATAAACAAAATGTCAAGGATCAATTACTCCTAAAATCCTATATATCTTCCTTAACAGTTTTGGAGACCAATAGGCAAGTAACATGATATGGGTTATATATATATATATATATATAAAGCTGTGAAATTAGTCTTGGATTTGTTTTGATTAAGAGAGAACATGAATGTGCTCCTCCCAACTTTTAATTGAATATATTGTGCTTACCAGTACACCTTCCTCTTTGTTTTTTATTACATTGAATTTTTCCTCTTTCTTTTTAACCAATCCTTTTGAAATAAGGGTGTGATATTTGAAAATTTTATTAATTTAGACAAATAATTTAGAATATAATTTAATTTCTTATTGGATGAAAACATTCTATTTGCTTATTTAGGCCGGTTAATTTGGATATATATGCTACTTTTTTTTCTTTTTCTTTTTATTTTTCGACTTAAAAAGAAAAAATTGAATGCGTAAAGAATTAATAGTTAAGATAGTAAGAATTTGTTACAACCTCAACTTCAAAAAGTAATTTTCAATATCTTACACTATAAAAAACTTTCACTCGTCCAAATGGATATATAGTAAATCCTGCTTGTATTTATGACATTAACATGATGCAATGTGATCTTTTATAAACTTTATTTGATCATTAATTCAGTGCAAATTATTTGCACAATCTTTTGTTGTTCCCATACTTGTTCATCTTGAATTAATGATGTAATTACTGACTTGTGTGAGTACTAATAAAATATATATTACAAAATTAAGTTTGGACTAATCACCTTGTAGTCTAGTGATATTTCTCCTTGCCTATAGGAATAGCTAGATTATAGGCTCAAGGCTATGCAGAATTGATTGCTTTGTTATAATTTGTTGTTGGATAGATTCTCATAATTAAGCTGATCTTCTAAATTTAAAAAAGAAAGAGAAAAAGCAAGGTTGGAGATTTCTTTGCTAAAGCTGAAATTATTGCATGAAATGTTGCACTTCCTCTCTTGCTCTCTTGTCAAATGTCAATCACCTTAATGGAATCACAACTTTTTAAAAACTACAAATCAAAGCAGAAACAAAAAGCTAAAAAGCAGCATTACTAAAAAGCTAGCTGATTGGACAAATCTTTCATTAACTGGTGGCCACGACAACATAATCAAGAATAGCCCTTGCCTTTTACGGTAAAAATGTCTGGACCTGGTGGACACTAATTACGTGCAGGCTAGGAAAACAAGAGCATATCATCTTGGTAGGTCCCCCACAAGGACATGTCTGGTCTATATAAGTTTCTTTGGGAAGGATTATTGAGTTTTTATCCTATTTTAATTATTTACAAGATATTAAATTGAGGATTCTTTAAAGTTTTATGTCACAAAATTAATGGCACGTGGTTTATTATCTGCACACTTTTAGACATATATATATATATACTCACGGGCCATGTGAGGCCAAAATTCCAGATCCCTACTCGGTTGTTTTTTGCTAGCTCGCTCATATTAATTTTTAGGGCCGGCGCAACCATAATGGCCTCCTTTTTTTAGTTTTTTCTTTTTTACAGAACCAGAAGCATGTTATTGGATTGAATCCCAAATTAGGGTCTGACCTTTTCCTTTTGCTTTTTCCAACAGTTTGAGGCAACTCCGTGTCCTTTATGTTTTTCGGCATTTCCATTTTCTTCATTCTAGCTCTCTTTTAAATACGTTCATTTTTCCTAATGTTTTCTAAACTACTATTTATCAAATTTTGAAGGGGCCTCACTTAGAATTTTGCCTTTAGTCTCAAGTTATATTGAGCCCGCCCGGTTAATTTTAAGAAGGAAAAATGATTGACGATGGTATAACAATGATATTATTTTGAAATTTAATAATATTAAATTTTCTTATTTTATCTCATTTTTCAAAAAACAAGGCTGCTACATTATTTAAAGACACACGAATACGCACAAAAATCATCCCATTAAAATCTCAATATAATATATATACTCCGATTCATGCACGACGACTATTCGATTTGATTGGGTAGACCCAATGGTATCACAGTTTTGATTGAACATACCCAACTGTCACAGTATCCACCGTCATAATTTATTACTCTGTGCTTAAGAAATGGATCACTGTAATTTTTTGTATGCATGACATGCATAAAAAAAATATTTAATCCAATAGTTGATTTTTCAAAATATTTATCCCACATTAACTAAAAATTCAAGTCCTCACATAAATTTCTATGTGTATGCACCTATAAGAAAATTACTAAATGCATAGAAATGATCTATCAGTATATTTGCTTACTTTAACTAAAGTGAGCATGAAACTAATAAATAATTACGGGATGCTAATATATATATATATATATGCATGTCATGCATGCAAAAAAGCACAATAATCCAATAATTAGTTTCTAAAAAATTATTACCGAAAAAAATTGTAACAATTTTCAACTAGTCTATATTTTGAGATATTGACATTAGATCACTCTAATTGTTGGCATGTTTAATTGTTTATAGAATATTTAATCAACGGTTAATTTTTCAAAATATGTATTACAAAATTATCTATTAGCTTCATGTTGACTTTAAAGTAAACATATGCTGACATGATCTAGCAAAATCTAATGTGGCACAATTATAACATTTTTTTGTGTGTTATTCTTCTGTATTCAAGAAAAGGGCAAAGAATTGTCACTCAACTCAACTACGCTATATATATATAAGGGCCTTGTTATTGCAACCCCTTTGAACTATTTGTCCACCTTAACTATTTGTGATTTTTTACCGTTTTATGAAAAAATACATTGTTTTTTAAAAAACTAACCGCGATATCCACTAGAAAACATCATTTTAAACAACTTTGTAGAATAAAGTTTTACCAAAATCTATCATTTAAGTAGACTTTTTGGCATTTTTTACAAAATATTCTGTAAAAATAATAAATGGTCAAAAAATATACTTAAATGATAGATTTTGGAAAAAAAATTCTTCTACAAAGTTGTTCAAAATGATGTTTTCTAGTGGATTACGCAGCTAGTTTTCTTAAAAATAATGTATTTTTTCATAAAATGGTAAAAAATCATAAATGGTTAGTGTGGACAAATAGTTCAAAGGGATTGCAATAACAAGGCCCTATATATAATCCAAAAAAAGGGTTGGGCTGGGTTAGGTCAGGAGGGAGGTTGGAAACTAGAATCTGCATAAAACCCAAACGAAAGCCCAACAACCATCCACTTTAAAAAGAAGGCTAAAGGGGTATAACAAGAAACAAGACAGTTCCTCACATCCTTCACAATGAAGTGCAAAAATATGCAGGACTTGCAGCTTTTCGTACTTGCATATGCATATGGGAGTCTGTTTTGAGGCACGCATCCTCGAGCGTGCTTAGTCCGGCCATACATGATGATACAATAAGATTTTCTTCCCCCTTTTTAATCCAATCTCTCTCCTCAACAATGAATTGGGCATTTGTTTCACAGCAAATGTAGAAGTCTCACCCATGTCGTGACTTGCCAAGCAATGATTTCAAGCGATTGCTTGCCATAATAATTAATAATGTTCACAAGAGTCTTCCCTTGGTGCATGATCAAGGCCAACATAAAATCGTCTTAAAATTATCGCACAAATAAATTTGACTGGTCTAATCGTAACTGTGTGCAAAGGTTATTCCTTAATGAATTTTGTTATCCACATCAATTAAAGACAATTACAAAAAGAATGCAAGTAAAATTCAGTTTCCAATTCATATGATTACTTCAAACAACATTCTTTTTGTTGTCGGAAAGTTGTCCGTCAGTTCAAAATTTCCTTCCAAGGACTGAAAAAATCAAAACCGCTTTGGCTGTTGTTCTTGCAACCTAAGTTCCACATATGCTGATGATATACATATGAAGAAACTAAAGAATATGAAAAGATAAGCCGGAAAATAAAGAAGTTAAAAAATGGTTTTTTAAGTGGAGGTACATTTTACTTTCCGTTAGCATGTGCATGCTTATGGAAAGGCCAGAGATTTACCAGGCGTTCCAGCACTGCTGCACTTTTTGAGAAGTAGCCGGAGAATCCTTGGGGAGTTGAAGGTGGAGGGAAATCTTCAGCTGGCATGGCAAATGGCCTGATCATCTTCTCCATCTTCTCTAATGTAAGATATGATCCCACTTCTTGTAGCCTTTCTGGGCCCATTATTGGGAGCGTGTGCTCCTGATGCAATGAAGCTGCTTCACTGTCGTTCTTCTGCTAAGCAAAACAGAAACCAGAGCCAGACTCATGAGAAAACCAAAGATTACTTAGATTCATGATTCCATGCTCATCTCGGTATTTACTGTTCTTTCTATATATATTGGAAAATAGTATCAAGATATAATTGGACATAAGTTCAATCAAATCTCTGCCCATGTAACCATGTTGTTGGTTGCTCACGGTCGGTCCTAAGCCCAGAAAAAGGAGGGTTGTAGTAGATAGAGGACCAATATAAAACTTGCAGTCAAACCTCAGAAGGGCAGCCAAACATGAGGTCAATCAGCCTTACTGTGTAGCAGCAACTTAGTAGGAGACCATTCCTTACTTAAGAAGTTCCCATTTGATTCAACAATTTATAAGTTTTTGGAAAGCAGATTCAAAGAAGAATCACCTCTAATTAAAAATTTATAATAAGCTCCTATTAGAAATCATTCTAGGAGCCAGTAGAAGTTATCTTCCTTGAAGTACTTCCAAGTACCAAATCAACGAATCGGTCAGTGTGTCATCACTAATTTCACTTTCATGGCAAATGGCAGACATGATGCCCATCTTAAATTCATGCAAACCCTCACTGAAAACTCTCTCCTTTAATTGAAGATGAATTACCTCCAAGGGAGATAGATCTGCACCACGGCTAAAGGTCATCTCTATGCGGAACCTTTTTGGGTCTTCTAAAGAAGGAACCTGCAGTTCAGTTTCAGAAACTCAATTATGATAAGCAAAATAACTCATCGATGTCTCATTGACAAAAGAAAGAGTCCACAAAAATGAAAAAGTAATTGTATTAGTTTCATAATTAATACGCATAACTTGAAAATCTATTCACTGCGAAAGTATTCTAGCTCTAAACAAGGTCAGTTTCAGTGTTTGGGTTATTCTAACTTACTCTTCAATTTATATTGTTTAGATTGTAAAGACAGCCGTCAGCATTGAAGGATGAGAAGCTTTCCATCATTTACCATAAGAAATTGGAAGAATCCATTCTCTCATACCTAGGTTAATTCAAGTGGGAGTCAGTCTGGTCAAACTGCACCCAATCTTGTTCAGATTCAGGATAATATCCTGGACGTCTGCATTGCGCAGTTGTATGGTCAGCATTTTCACAATGAAGAACTCAATTTGATGTAGATCTTCATAATTGGATTTTTTGTTGAAAGTCCAGACTAAGTACCCATTAAATACCGTTAACAACTGATTTCAGATAGTCCCCAGGAATTCCACAATTAGAGAAAAATAGATGGTGAAAGTCATAAAACATAAGTTTAAGTACAAGGATTTTTTTTTTGTAGATGAATTAAAATTGAATTAAAGAAAGCAAAAGCGAATGTACACTACAATGATTTAAAAGGGTCTAATACTTTTTCCCCAGTGGTGCAAAACCTAGTACCTTGGCAATATATATATATATATATATATATATATAAATTGAAGAGTTTACATATTGAAGGAGCCTTTTTCAAAAATCTACATACAGGAATTTCCCTAATGAAGTTGATACAACTATAGGTTCATGGAATTAGCATATGATAGGGAGGAAGAATTAATGCCTCAGGAATAGTGAATTGCAACAAGGCAAACTTCATTTCACAGAAGCTTGTTACTGCATAAATCAAAATAAAAATGGTAAAGAAGCACTTCCGCAAAAGAACTAAAATTTTTCATGGTAACATTGTGTTACCCATACATAAGGATCTAGGCTTCATTACGATAAGAGAACTAAGTGAACCTATTTCTTCATTTTTCTTGAACCTTTTCATTCTTGATTGAGGGTAACTAAATTACGTCTAAAGCAAGGGTTAAACAGCATTTACATGCTCCTCCCTGTTCATTTTTGGCTCATCTTTCTCTTCAACACGAATATATGCTAAAAGATCAAACTATGAAGCATTGATTGACACAATCAGACCATCCATACAGGAATGTGAAAAAAAAAAAAAAAATTTGTTGTACTTACTGATCCAGATGTTGATTCTGGACCTTAAAAAGAAGAACTAAAAGTACTAAAATAACTAATCCTATCAAAATGAACTAAGAAAAGATACCAACCTCTGTGTTCTCAAACATCCTTAACACAATGTAACTCATGTAGTCAAGTTCCTTAGTTTTAAACAAACGCTCCAAAGCATTATTACAAACAAGGCTAGCCTCTCCTTGAAGAGATTCATCCAGGTTGCAGTAACGGAGAACGTTCATTAGGGAATGGATATGTGATTCCTGTCATTCAAAAATATATATTATTAAATTCAAAAGAACTACCATATGTAAGTATGAAACAAGTAAAATAAATTAATTCTACAAAGATGAAGTTCCAAATGAAAGAACATTATTTAGCATGCAGCCAGTGTAGTATAGTCTTCCACAAATCTAGAAATTGATGGCACATATGATATGAATTTTTGTAGGTACCGATGGTCTGATAGAGCAGGAATTGATGGAGAGCAGGAAACTTCCCTAATATGGGGTTTTAACAAAGAATTGATTGGAGCTATTATATACTCACTGATGTGAAATAAAGGCGCGTCCGAACATGGCGTTCAGGTGTTCTAACATTTGCGTACCTGAAAGAAAATAGCAAAGATACCTTAATTTAATTAACATAAACTAGAGAATGAGGTATGAATCAAAAGGTTTGCATACTAACTTGGGATCCAAACGGTATTGGGTATCATCATCATCATCTTGATCCATTGACTTTTCACTCATAGTACTAGATCTCCTTGCGTCTGTTGACTTTTCAGTTGGAGTACTAGATCTTCTTGGGTCTTCATTCTTTATGTGAGGCTTTGATTGATAATCTGTATCTTCCTTTCCAGTCTTAGTGGATACTGAATGTTGGTCATGATTACTCTTTAATTCAGCAACACTGATTGCTTCTTCACGAGTATTCCTCAGATCAATCAAAATTTTACCCAACAAACGACGGGCAATCTGAGTTGCAACAAAATAACAATCAGGATAATCATTTGGGGGAAACAGATACAAGTCTTGTTAAAAGGACTGAGGCAGAAAGAGGATAGACAAAGATATCAACAAGCAATGCACAGCGAAACTACATTGTCAGAGGATCTTAAGATTATACAGTTGCATACTAGTGAGCACTCTAGTTGGCCATACTAGGATGCAGAGGGGATACAGTGTCAGAAATACTCTGGATGCAAACTTATCACTTTGCTAATTCTCTAGTAATGTTGGTCTATGCTTACAACTAAAACTCACATTCTCATGCATGATGGTCCCACATTCTGTACAGTTGACTAGGAGATTTTTACAATAGTTGCTTTGCTTGAGACTATCAGAAGAACCATACTTGCTCAAAGAGTAAGATGACAAAATATATATCATGAAATTTCCTGTAGTTTTATACTTTTATCTACACTTGGTCAAAATATAGAACTAATACATTTTTTGCAATATTATCTGGATATTCACATTAACTTGTTGCCATACAGTTATGACTCAATTAAAGAAATCTATACATGATTATTGATTACTAAGGCATTTAGAAATATCAACTACCTTCAACTGTTCCAATGTTTTTCTTTTTTAAAGTTTACTAATTCTTGACAAATAAAACTAAGTATTCCCCTATAACAATGAGTTTGCTATCACATGGTATATAAACTTACAACAAAAGCTCATTCATTATAAGAGACCTTCTATTGGCCTTTCAGCCCTTTCTAAAGATTACAAAGGATAGCTGACTAACAAGTTATATTTCACGTAAAAGGTAAAATGGGAGGGCACATTTCACCAAAGAGCTAACCTCTGATCCAATTTTCAGCTTCTGCTTTGGATTAATTCCATACTCATTCGGGATAACACCATCTGCAAGTAACTACAATAGCAAAATGCAGTGCAATCAGGCTAATATGATGATGAATGAGCTGAACTGGTGATTGATATGCACTCCTAAGAGAGATACTTGAAATACATGGTGCTCTATTTTTCTTTGGAATCTATCTCCTGGAACCCCTGAAATTCAGGGCTTGCAATTTGGGCCTGCCAAGTCTTCTATTTGAAATAAGAGGACATTTTCTTTTCACAGGCGCAGCCAAAAACACAGAATTTCAAGGATTGCAGGAACATAGGTTGCAGAGAACTGGGTCCGGAAGATATGCATTGCTAAACAAAATGTCAAAGTCATTATTGCTTGATACCACTGCAAGAAAGTTAAGGAGGGCACTACATTCATAAGATATCCTTCATAAAAAATAAATTACATTCCCTAGAAATGTATTGACTGTATGAGTTGACTCTGTTCGTACCTGAGCAACTTTAAAGAGGTCATCCAACCCCTCTAGATTAAGATGTGCATTGTGCAAGAGATCATATCTGTCAAGTGGTAAGTCAACAATAAAAGATTAGGCACAGTCAGGAAAACACAAAATAGAAATCAAATAAGACCACGTACCTTCTTTATTACTGGCTTTCCATATATAAAGAATATTGAAAACAGTCAGCTCATCAACTTTAGTTTTAATTTGTTACGAATTGTGAAGCAACAAAAGATAAATGAACAGAATAGAATTCAAATTGCATTGCTGAAAATAATAGAGAAAATTTTCCCATGTTCTAGTACCTTTTCCATATTTACTGCAAAATTAAAATTTTCATGCCTATGTGTTTGCATATCCTAATATGAGTATGTGTTAATTGTAATGTAAATCTTTTGTAATGTCTTGTTGTGTTCCCAACCCCCACCACCAAGCCAGACCATCATCATTAACTCTGTATTTATTTAATATATAAATTCTATTGAGTTTCAATATCGAGACATGGCATTCCATCACGATTAGGGTCATGCAATTTCAAATTGATTGGGACAGATTAAATTTATATTTTAAAAGTCCATGCTCTTTACAAGACTTCTGTAATTCATGAGTATATTTAGACATCGAAAATTGACTTCTCATTAGGTTAATTCAAAGGAAAATAAATTAGGGATAATCACTTCAGGTCAAACAGAGAAGATGAAAATGAAAATGCCTCTTGCCAACATTACAGGTCCTAGTGCTTTTCTGCTGGACACCAGGTGATACCAAACACCCCCCCCCCCCACCCCACCCCACCCCACCCCACACACACACACATAAAAAGCTGATCAATATTGACCCACGTCATCCACTCCGTAATGGCGACAAGTTCAGGCACATAATTGAAAGGGTGAAAAAACAAAAACAAAAAAACAAAAAAAAAAATTAAAAAATTAAAAAATTAAAAAAATAAAAATAAAAATAAAAGTAAAAAAAATTCTGAAATGAATTACCAAATATTTCTGAAGAGAAGAGTAGAACACCACTAGGAGCAACAATTGGTAAACAGATGCAAATGATCTCTTGAAAACATAATAAGTGCAGTAACACAAGGTCTCTTAACAAAGAATATTCTCATCGCTTATTGCTCAAATTTGCTAAATTGCATATATGTGGTATAAGCATGGTATTACTTTCAAACAACGTGCGTCCCATCATTAAATGCAATTAGATGACTTACTTGCACGAGTCATAAACATCTGGAATTTGTGTTATATCATAATGTCTGCAAGTAAATCCATGATGTCAGTTAAAAATCCATTATATCATGAGCATTCCATCATATCCAAAATAAATTCCAGAAATTTTCATCAAAATGGGAATAATATATTGCAAAGACTAAAACTTCCGAACAATGAAATGTAAAATATTTTGAAATGGAAAGGAATAATTAAGAAAAAATCCTAAAGTTCAAGAAATCTATACATTGATCACCGTCAAGGTAAGAAAATACAATAATAGCAACTGGTCAAGAATGTATGTGGTTAACCCAACCATATTGATCAAGTCAAAGATGGAGACCACTCACACTTTACGTTCATTATACAAGTCTCTCTCAAGTTTTCTCCAGCGAGCAAACATCAAGAGGAAACCCTCACTGCCACAGGGTAATCCAGCAGCAATACGATCAACATCAATACTGGTCTTACCAAGGGCCTTTGCTTGATCATACGGAGGAATCACATCATATGAGCTTGATTCTGTAAGTTTCTCATCTTCATCCTTAGCAAGTAATCTCACTTGTTCAGTGACCTTCTTGGTCAATTTTACCTATTCACGATTGAAAAAAAAAAAAAAAAGAAACACAGTGAAAAATTAGGACCATTTTTTTAATTAATTACACAAATATATAGTCGGGATCTACCTATTGGTGAATTTATTGCACAATGAACACAAGGAAATAGTAAAGTAAAAAATATAAATATCATATTGTCATTGGATAATGCAGCAACAAATGAGCACAGAAGCCATTCTGCATGGCCCCAAAATAAATCAACCATTTGCAATGAGCCAAAGACCCTGCCAGATTCCGAACAAGGTAAATGAATTATAATCTGGTTGAAAATAAATTTGATGTCTTCCCAAACAACAACTAAAAAAATAAATAAATAAATAAAAGAACAGAAAAGAAAAGAAAGAGAAAGTGTCTTAGAGAGTGATATGCTTTCATTGACCACAACGCTATAACAAGCATGTGAAAATCTTAAAACCCAATTTGTTGCCCTAAATCAATCTTTCTCTTGAATAATTCAGGAATACTATTCATGAAAATTAAAACATTTAAAAATTACCAAATAATGTTATATACAATCTGTAGGCATCCATCAACTTAGCTAGCAAGGATGATATTCCATCCTCTTTAGGTCTTAAATTTTAACACAGATGGATCAAAACACAAATACATTCTTGTTTTGAGATGACCAATGGGAAATCTTAAGGTAATTTTCAATCTTTATGGCTTTATCTGAAACTCGATGAAATTCACTTCCTTTTGTGTTTCTGAATAATTTCTAAAAATTTTAAATTAACAAGGACATTACAGATCAATTCGTTATAAATGATGTTCCGTATGGACAGTCAACAAGATCATTTTGTTGGTCATTTTTCTTCTAAATAGTATATCTACATTGAATTTTTATGGTTACAAATTAGAACATATTGTTAAAGAAATTTTACCTCAATTTATTATAATTAATAGTTTGTAGTAATGTCACTGGTTTACATAGAAATTGAGATGCACAAAATCTCCAAAATCAAATAAACAAATAAATACATGTGTTTCGGTTCACAGGAACATGTGTAATACCTGATACAAATCCAATAAAAGTAAAAAATAAGTGTCATAAAACCAAATCCTTGGTGCCAACCCTAACACTTGAGAACTTGGGATAAGAATGTAGGTATTAATGGAAGAAAAAAACATGTCCACTTACACTTCCATGTGAAAAGAAATGTAATTTGAAGACAAGGTATTTATTTTTTATTTTTTGATACAGGAGTCAACTCTACAAAATATAGCCAAATACAGCTCACAATAGGAATGGTAAAGTTAAAAAATGATAGCTCAATTAGGCAATTATTCTTCCACTTAAAAATGTATTTACCAATTCTGGTAGAAGTTCTGAAGCATTAGAAGGCAGCCCAGCTCCATCAACCATCCAAGGAAATTCAGACGATCCATTGCTTTGAACTATCTTTGAACCAGATTTTATAATTTCTTTCAACCTAGCCTGGAAAAAAAAATGTTGTGATGAGCTCTAAAATGATAGTCTTAAGATTTTGAGGATGATAAAAACCTGAAAGCAAACTTCCACCTACTCAGAAAACCCTGTCCATCGACCCTATTACTTTCCCACCTCTATATATTTCCTTAGGAAGAGGAGATGCTCCTCAATCATCATGCTAAATTGCAAAGTTCAAAAATACAAAGGGCGACACTTTAGCCTGATTTATGAAGTACAAGAATAATGTATGGAAAGAAACTTTAGTAAAACTAGAGAGTAAAAAACCATCAAAACTAGGAGTTGAAATGAGGAAATAATGAAAATTGATGATGAAGAGATACATAAAAAGGAAATATTTTTGTTATTTTGGAAAGATCCATAAGGAAAGTGAGACTGGAGAGGACATGACACATAAAACTAGTTCAGGTTAGATGAAACAGAGAACTGCTTTTCAAGTATGTGACAGCTATAAGGAAAAAAAATGTTATGTGACAGCTATAAGGCTAGGTATGCTTGATTGGAGAATACGGTTACTAAGGCTCAAAAAATTGCTTTAGTGCTTACCAACTCCAATACTGCAATGCTTTTTTATTTTGGGGGTAATGCAATGTCCTTTGAGTTATCATCTTACTCAATGATTGGATGCGTCATATCTTTCGCAAATCCTAGAATTTTGAATTTTTATATAAAGCATATAGAAAAATCAAGGCAAACTCCAGGTAAAGGAGAAAAACAAACCTTAGCTTCTTCCATCTCAATACTAGCATTGTCAAGTCCATCCAACATAGAAGAGTCTTTGCTAACAAGGGAAACCTTAAAAAGATACCAAAGGAGTCCAATAAATTCACTTTCAGAAACAATCAAAACCCTTTTAGAGAAGAGGATACAAACCAGTATTGGTGTTAATTGCCCTTCCAAGTCGAGGAGGCCTTTGGCAAATGCAGCTGCAGACATCTGTCAACAAATACCAAATAACTGATGTACTCATAAATGATGCCAAAGACAAGGCCCAACGATCATCAACATTTGGGCCCATTTGGATAAGCTACCACTTCCTCTCCTTTTTTTTTTTTTTACTTTTAAAAGCAAAAAAAAATATATATATATTTTTATACTTCCAAACAGTACAAAGTATTGATAATTACTTTTAAAAGTTGAGGTAGAATTTCTGACTACCTCAACTGTTAAAAGTAACTATGTACACACAAAACTTTCACGTTTTTGCTTTTAAAAATAAAAAACAAAAAGTGGTAGCTTATCAAAACAGGCCCTTAGCTATACCGTTTGTAAAAATTACAGAACAAACAAAAAGCATACAAAACAGTAAAGAGGATAAAACAACGAACATCAAAAACCAAATAGACTTATGTGCACTGATTACGCTATACCTGTACGCGGCCCTCATCGGAACTGTAAATTTTAAGATCATGACGATATGTACTATGGAGGCGAAGCAGGCCTGTGCCTTCACCTACAGTTGTAAATTTTTTTAAAAAAAAAGGTACAGGAAGACATTAGATATTAGATCACACACATAACAAATTGATTGGTCTTGCAGATATAAAGCTGGTAAATTTCTTGCATATTATACAACCAAAGAAACAACCATTTAGTGAGTAGAGACTACCTGAAACAAGAACTTCTCAGGGTGCAGATGACATTCAAATGTTTATATTGTAACATTTTTTGTTTATAACCATGGCAGCGAAGACCAATAGAGTCACAAAGAACAGCTGATAAACTACCATAGCATCCATACGCTTTTTCTTATGATGAAATTGATTTTTAAAATGAAAACTGAGACGATTGACAGTGATACGGCATTTGTTAAGTTTCCAACCTAAAAGCCTAAGCTTGTAGGTGGAGGGCCTAATATAGGTATATGAAGCTAGCAAGCCTTCTTCTATTTAGGCGGTGTGGGACAGAGTGGATTCTATTCTTCTACAACATTTAAGTCAAGAATGCAAACAATGAAGGAAGAGTGCCAACATATGCTACTATATTGAGAAATCCACCTTCCTACTCTTACAATGGTTTCTACATGGTTTTTTTTTTAACTTTCTTTTCCAAGAACTCCCCTCAACACTATTATTACAAATTAAATGAACAAAAAAACAAAAAAAAACAAAAAACAAAAACAAAACAAAATAAAACAAAACAAAAAATACAATGTAAAAGAGGCAATATTTATTGCACTAACAAAAGAGCAAAGCAACTCCCAATCACATGAGGCCAACAACACGCATACAGCTCTCATGAATAATGCATGCATTGCCAATACTAACAGTAGGCATTCCTAGCATGTGCATCCCACTAAGCATCCAATGAATTTCAAAACCACAACAAAAAGTCACTTACTAACGATAAAAGATTTCAATGCAATGACAGTAAGTTAGTGCCTAAGCTTGGCACTATTCTTTTACAGGAAGTATGTATTGTAAATTTGTCATTAATAAACGGGGCAAAGAAAACCCCAACCCCCTCTTCCTTCCTCCTCAATGAAGGAAGAACTGAACAGCTACATTGGTAAGAGCCCCATAAAAGAAGTCAACAACCTAAAAAAAGAGCCGCCTCCACACCCACTGTGTATAAAAGAAAAAGAATGGAAAAGAAAAACAATATTCTTGCCCACAAAAGAATAAATTTCCATTCATCACACAAATCTGACACCTTTACCCCTATGGAAGAGGCAGCATATGGAAAAAGACAACTTTTACTTGTCCCTGCCATCAGTTTATTCATGCTTAGTTGCTTCACTGACCTCAAAAATCCACACATTTGTCTCTTTGCATATAGCCTAACATAGGTAGCTAAATAGTTCTTCCATATTCATACATTGAGGTGAATGTCCATTGTTTTGACCTTGGATATATCTTTGGTTTCTTACTGAAGTGGAATCATTTCTGGGGATTTTATGAAAATTTTTTTAGATCCACAGCCCCAAATTTAGGCACAGTGAAGTAGAATGGTTTTGTGGAATTTAACTTAATTTTACAAAGATTAACCTATAACATGGATCACTGTGGCACGCAAAAACAAAACAGGTGCCTGGTATACCGCTTAGTCTGGACTTGCTATGGTGGGAT
Organism: Hamamelis virginiana; assembly: GCA_017140935.1. Taxonomy (NCBI): domain Eukaryota; kingdom Viridiplantae; phylum Streptophyta; class Magnoliopsida; order Saxifragales; family Hamamelidaceae; genus Hamamelis; species Hamamelis virginiana. Next base: position 257,180 of record JAESVK010000320.1, on the reverse strand, counting down.
AGGCTTATTTTGGTCACTTAGAAGTTAGATGTGATTAGCTAGTTTCATATGCAATCCTCTTTTAGTCAGTCAAATAAAGAGTCTACTGTTTGCAATAAAGTCCCTCCATCTTCATTGAAAGCTAAATATTAGAAGAGAAAGAATAATCTTAGATATTCAGAAATCTGATTAGTGAATTTTGAATTTTGACACTATGAAAAACACAAATCATTTTCACAAATACAAAAAATATAAAAATATAAAAAGAATATAAAAAGAAACATAGGTATGACCTGGATACATATTGTTTCGGAAATATCTACCCAGTTCTTCTGCCTGCAAAGAAAAGGAATGGAGAAAATAAAAATAAAAATTGGAAAAAAAGGGGGGGTAAAAGGAAAACATGCAAGGATGATTGTATACATATAAGGATACTTGTATACATATAAGGATACTTCTAACACACAAGGATTTCTATATTTGTATACAAATAAGAATACTTATTAGTGTTGATATCATAAAAGATCTGATTATAAATGCAAAAACAGATAAATAAAAATACGCAAATTTATATATGATTCATCAATAGATGACACCTGCTTTCTGCCAGCATGTGTAAGAACACCACCATATTTAAGAACCATCAGAGCTTCAACAGGTCGCTCTTCTTCACCTTCACCATTATTTTTAGTAACCTTAACCCACTTCAGCGGCTTTAGCTGAACCTTCCTATAAATACCTGAGAAATGACCCCCCTGCATATGAAAACGTTTACTATGTGACAAAAATGTGATGGCAAGTCTAAGGCAGTTTTGACGAAATATTTAAGGGAACGGAGGAGGATCACCTGAATGTTTATGTAAAAGATAAAATAAATAGTCTCCAACAACTCCCAACTAACAAAAATGAATGCAGAATGTCTACCCTTTATGTAATGAACCACTAAGACTCGTCCAGAAGCATGTGTAACATGTAGAACACATTTTTCTTTCATGATCCCCAGAAGAGTGCTCATCTCTAATCAAATTTCCATTTTTTTTAAGTGTACACATTAAGGAAGAAACGTTCTTTGTAAAGAAATTAAATTCATGGGGAAACCAAGGGGAAATAAGCTTAAGAAAATCTAATTGAGCACATTCATCACTAATCAAATTCCTGTTATTTCAGGCGTAAGATGGGAGAAATTACTCTTTGTACTGAAATTAAATTCACAGTTACATTTAATAGCAACACAACTTGGTTAAGATATGAATTTACGCAGAATTTAGAAATTAGAATATGAAACTGGAATAGCTCTAAACAATTAAGTTCGGATCTGAGAAGCTATCAAAGAATCAAGTTTCAAGGTTGAGAACAGAAGAAGAGTAAGGTTTTATTGTGAATATTGGTGTGAGTTTAGGGTGTCAATGGAGGAGTTTGGGCTCCATTCTCCATCTTGGTTAACAAGGAAGGAGACTTGGGTGGCAGATTATTTCTGTTGGACAAAGAGTGGGATACATTGGAACTCTTCAAGATTGATAATTAGAAGGAGAATGACTCTTTTTTGAAAACTTTAATCTCTAGTTGTTTCAAGAATAAAGTTTTTTTTTTTTTAGGAACAAAGAGAAGAAAAGAATTATATGGTGTGGAAGGGGTCCACTGATGAAATTGCATTGATAAGAGAGTATAATAAGCCTCTCTTTTTTTGGTGTGTTGGGGGGCAAATTTCTGGCAAAAAGGGTGTTGGGTTCTTATGTTCCTTCAAACGTTGCTTCCTTTGGTTGGTTAGGTACAAGAGACAAACGCTTTAACAATTGATCATCTTAAAAGTAAGGGTTGTTCGATCCCCACAAGGTATCACGTGTAAAAGAAGAGAACAAATGGTTGATCACCTCTTTCTTCACTGTCTGGTTGCAGAAAAGCTTTAGGGTTATCTTGATTCCTTGTTAGGTATCCCGTGGATAATGCCTAGGATAGTGAAGGATCTCCAAAGTCTTGGTGGTTTCCAACCAGGAAAAAGAATTGAAAGATCGTTTGGAAAGCTGCCCAGTTATGTCTTCTTTGGAGTGTGGGCAAAGAGAGAAACCGAAGAATTTTTTATAACGAGGAGCTAAATATGTCTAAGTTAAAGGAGTTTTTCTTGAGATTATTTTTTACTCGTTGCTCCCCAATTTAATTGATGGCAGGCAAAAGTTTTTGGCCTTTTTGGACAGTTACAACTTGTATGGCATAAGTCTATTCTTGTACCAAAACTTGCTCTTGATTTGGTTCTTTATTCAATACAAATATACAATATTACCTATATCAAAAAAAATTGAATGAAATAACTAACGGGTCAGACTCAAGATATCAGCCTCCCAAAGCATATTGGTCCTCACAAAGAAAGTCAAACCAGACTCATGCATGGTTCCAGTAATAAGAAAGTCCAACCATAGAGAATATTGGGAAGAACTTGGAGCAAATCATTGGTTGGTAGAAATAAGAAAAGGATCCTGCATTAACTGTGTTTTATTCATGACAAGAACAGGATGAAAACTGCGACATACACAATGCAACATGGGTACAAACCGATGAACCCTAAAATTCAAAAAAGGTGAATCCCAATTAAAATGAACACAAGAAATCACCTTAAAAATAGGTGAATATTAGAGAAAACAATAGAATGATTATATTATAGCTAGAATTCTATTAAAAAATAATAATTACAAGAGAAACAAGAAGAATGAACCTCCTCAAGCACTGCTTTAACTTGACGAAGTTTCTCAGCATGCTCCATGTCTTCTGCTTCACTATCACTTTCTCGACCTGGTCTAGATATACAAAACTTAGTCATTAGTTCAGAATCATAATGCTGTCTCAATTTATGAATAGTGGCCCCACTTATTTAGTGGTGCATGAACTCAAGATTAATAGCAAAAAAACATAAAAAGAGGAGTTTTTCAGACCATATTGATTGATCTACTTTACCTGAAATAACCAAAAGCAGCGAAAGTTTGGTAAAAGAATTCAAGAAAAGAAAAAAACATGTACTCATTATACAAGGCTAGGTTATAAACAGAATACAATTATCTTGAGAAAATTAATTCCGAAAATATTTCCTTTACTGATTATTCACCACAATCACTATATATAGAAATTCAATTACTGTATCCTTCAAGCATAAGTATGACAACAAGATTATCATTTGTCAGTCATCAAATCGGTAAAAAGAGTTCACTTCTCCCTTTCAGGTATCTTATGGTCATTTTCCTGTAGACAATGAGGACTTGCAGTAAATCAAATAGAATGTACTAATAGTAGAGTTGACCCTAACTAATAATTAATGTGCTAATAAATAATAATCTCCAACAGTGAATGACCATTTAATAAAAATGTTGTATAGTGTATAACCTGATTAATATTTTTTTTTAAATATGCAACTGCATTATAATTTCTTTGAGTATTATACACACACACACACACACACACACACACATAGAGAATCCTTTTCTTATGAGGACGTCCTCACATAAGCTTATGTGAGGACTTGGCTTTTTAGCCAATGTAGAATGGATATTTTGAAAAACCGGCCATTGGATTAAATATTCTTCCTATGTATGACATGTATGCCAAAAATCACAATGATTTGACAGTTGGTTTCTAAAATACAGACTATAAAAAACTATGACATTATTTAACAATCACAATTTTTCACAATCTGTAATTTAGAAATTGACCGTCATGCCACTATGATTTTCAGCCTGCATGACATACATTGGAAGAATATCTAATTCAATGGTCGGTTTTCCACAATTCTCTTCTTACATGGACTAAAAAGCCAAGTCCTCATAAGAAAATTACTCTATATATAGATATTTAAATATAACTTGCCACATCGGCTTCAGATGCTACACCCCGATGGCTATAGCATGTAGGAACGCCATTCTAAACAAGAAGCCCAAGATAAGTTTTGGTCACGTGCAGAAATAAAACTAGATCATGGAAGCTTCATGAGGATTGAGGATGTTTAGAAACATGGCTCTAAGAAAGCTTCACATGATTTTAAAGTTCAAAGTTTCAATCAATTAAAAAGTGAAAGAATTTATATAAGTATATGGATATAAAGAACCATGGGTAGGAAAATCGTGGGGATGAGATGGAAATACAAAAAAACAGATTCAAAGTAAAAGCCTGAAGCAAACAAATATAGATAAGAGGATTTGACAAAAATGGAAGATAACGAACTTAAGCCAGTAGTAGCATTCTAGTTTTCACTAGTTCAAAGATCTAAAGAATAGCAGTTAGGCTGAAGAGGCAAGCTGATACAGCAAACCGAGTCAGAAGATTATCATCACTAACTTGAGAATAATGGGGCACACAGAGACTTCATAGGCAAACACCATATCAGACCAGCCACCAACACTTGGTAGCAACAATATTTTGAGAAATCCATAACAATGTTTTTTTTCCTGTGGGTGTGTGGAGGGAGGAGGAGCATTTAAAAACAAATTGTATTTGATGCTTGAAACAAACATGCTTAAACCATTATATATCACTGAAATCTCTACATGTAGAGTGATACCTAGAACGTGGTACCAGCATTCGTGTGGCGTCTAATAAATCTTGCAACTGGACAGCACTTTTAAGCTTTGTCTGCAAAAAAGTGTACCAATATAGATTAAGTTAAACTGACAAGCTAAACAATACAAGATATTACAATTAAATGAAATGATGAAATGATGCAGAGAAAATAGGCACCTCGGATCTAGGCCTCCCCCCGTTGTACTTTAACATCAAATTTAGCAGCTTTTCCTCAGTGACCTTTAACTTCACCTTCTGTTTGGGAGTTCTATCACCACTGGCCAAATGAAACATGATTAGAAGGGGAAAACAAAGAACACAACTTAAACAAATAAAGAAACCGAGGAAAATAAACATACTGGCGAATAATAGCAATTACACATCGTAACTCCTCAGCCTGCTCAAATGTGCCAATAATCCCACTTCCTTGACGCGTTAGTCCCTCAGAAGACTGGATTGGTTCATTGACCTTCCATGGTAAAATGGGTGGAATTGTTGAAGATAGATGAGGGGCTTTTGCTTCTAAAAACAGCTTCCTCAACACACAAGCAGCATCATCATAATACCTGTATTTAAGAGGGATACTATTAACAACCACCGTTCACAGCAAAGAGAAAAGAGTAAATCGCGAATATACTAAGATGACAAAGTAGTAGAGAATAATAGGTTTCAATCCTAGCATCTCCAATACAAGTCTATTGACATATATATGTAGATTTCCCAAGCTTATGTGCATCCAACCAGTATTTTAATTCTGAACTGGGGGTTGAACTGTTAAAGGGGTCAGTTCCTAGCATGAAATAAAATATCTTCGATATGCTCAATATATATCTGTATATTTGTGGGTATCAATACGACATTAGACTCACATATCTTTACTGATATTTATCGATATTTTGGTAAGTATCGGTCTAAGTTAGAGATTCTTTTGTATGCAAGATTATTGATTTATTTATTTGTTATTTTGTAAATGATATATATTTTAAATTTTTAATGTTATGTAACATTTTAGAGTAAATTTTGTAGATATTTTTTATTTATTTTGCCCAATACGGCACATTTTATTATACAAAATACAACATAAACTTGTCTTACCTATACTAAATACAACATAAACTTGTCTTACATATATTTAATTTGCAATATTTTGATTCTAAATTGTGTATTATAGTCAAATTCATTATTTTGCAGAGTTACACTGAAAATTTTCATGTTCAATTAATAATATCCATCATATCTTTAAATCGATATCGATATTTTTGATACGATCGATATATCTGTATTTTGGAACCATCGATTTATCTCTCAATACTAATTCCTTGGTTCCTAGTTGACTAATCCTATAGACCAGTTTTTACTTGACTTGTTGAAAATGAACAGAGAGATAAACAAATAAATTAAGGAAAAAAATTTTAAACGTTCATAAAATTTTTTAAATAAAACTCTAAAACCAAAATAAAAGAAACAAAGAGATAAGAGAAGGTTTTTATGAAAAATGTTTTTTTCAAGTAAAAGTATATGAAATTAAAAAGAAAAAAAGCATGAAAAAGGCCCCGTACACACGAGGTATACAAAACAAAAACAACTCTATGATGCTAAAGAAATAAGAAAACAATGCAAAGAGATCCAACTATCAAAAACCTCCAGCCATTTTCACAAAAATGATGAGTTCGCTATTCTATGTTTCAAAGACTCTACAGAACTCTATGAATCTTTAAAAATCCCAGAAATTTCTTTCCCTCCAAATACTCCAAATAATTGCATGGGCGCACCAATGCCCACTCAATGGTGGAAGTCTTGTAAAAGCAAAAATCCTATATAGGTTAAGGAAAAAGGCCCAAAATAAGTTTTTGTCAATAATGCAAAATGGTTTTAGGTAAAACCAAATGGTTAAACCAGTAGGACCAAGAACCAGTCCGCAGTGTCAACCACACAGTCCCATCCAGTTCAAAAAACATTGCACCCAACAAGGGTGAGTGCATGTATCAAGCACAACTATTTTAAACATATAACATTAAAAAAAATTATAAACTTAATATAATATGGATTTAATTCTCATGGATTTGGGACAAATCCTATGTAACAATTTTTTTGGTAAACAAAAATAGTGTCATATAATTGCCTTTTACATGCCTTACAAAATCTCAACAAAGATCATTCAGGTCACAGCCTGGCGTAGATTAGATGAGTTTAGTTTTAAATAATATGTTTTTCTTTTCCCGTTCAACATAGGCTAGGTTGCCTAAGAGATCTAATAAATAAAGCTTTGCACTCTACTTACACTAAGGGAGACACCCACACATTTAAGTGGAGATAATTTACAGTTTTTCTTTTTTTTCTTTTTTCTTTTTTCTTTTTTTGGTTTGGGTGGTGGGGGAGAGCATCCAAATAAAGGTCATAAATTTAATTTTTTTTATAAATAGAATGTAAGAGACTAATAAATTTTCAGGTTCAACAGTTCTATTTCCAGGGAGGTGCAATTTTGAGACTAGAGAAGTGGACGAGAAATACTATAGTACCCAAAAGTACTTTTTGGGTACCGTACCCAAAAAGTAATAGGGTCACACTTCGTAGTAATCATGTCCACATATCAAACTAACATGGTCACGCTTCATGATAATCATGGCCACAAGTCAAAGTTTATGGTAACCATGGCCACGAGTCAAAGTAACACGGTCACACTTTGTAGTAACCATGGCCGTAAGTCAAAGTAACACGGTTACACTTCACGGTAACCATGGCCACATGTCGAGTGTGACCATGATTACCATGCTTACCATGGCCACATGGTAACCATGTTACTTTAACTTGTGGCCATGGTTACCATGAAGTATGACCGTGTTACTTTGACACATGGCCATGGTTACCACGAAGTGTGGCCCTATTACTTTTGGGTATGGTATCCAAAAAGTACACTTGGGTATCATCAAGGAATTAAATATCAATATAGACGGATATATCGATCGTATCGAAAATATCGATATCGATTCAAAGATATGATGAATATTATAGCCATAAAGGTCCTAATCAAATAAAGAACATGTATATGATATATCGCCAATATGGCGGTTATATCTCGATATATCTCTCAATATGGTCGATATATTCGCGATATTTTGCTTCTTTATTCATGAAAGTTTCTGATATATCCAATATATCTCATATATTGCCGATATATCTCGATATATCGATCGATATAATGTGATAAAGATATGCAAGTCATATCTTATATCGAGCATCACCGATACATGGATATATCGCCAATATATCAACGATATATCCGATATTTAATTCCATGGGTACCATATAATTTTCCAAAGTAGACAATAAACAGTGATGCAAAAGGATATTAACGAAAATTTAGACCATACATGCAATATCATTGCGAGTACCAACATAGCTAATGCAGGGGAAAAAATATAGAACTATAGAACTCAACAAGTATTACTTGTGGGAATTCTTAACAAAACTCCATCCGTTCACGTCACAAACGTACGACCGTCCCTCACAACGCAAGAGATCAAACCCACAAACCTACAAGCACAACAATGATATGTAGACTCAAAAGTACAAACAACTTAATAACAAAATAATCTCTGCAAAGAGAAAGTGTGTGTTTCTATATCAGACAAGGCATATCATTCTTAGCAATCCTGGCTTTTCTATGATGAACAAGAAAAGGTGGTGAATGCTTCTTCAATACTAAATGATGATACAACATTACACTAGAAAAATCATGTGATCAAATTTTAATTTATATCATAAAATCCACTAATATAAAAGCTCTAAAAATAAATACCAGGGATTTACAGTAAGCAATATGCAAAAAATCCAGTTAAATTAACTGTAGGAGAAAGTTCAGATGAAATTCTTTCAACAGGAAACGTTAAGTATACACTAAAGAAAATCCCACCAGAATTCAAGCTTCTGACTTTGACCTATTGACCATTTTTCATTCTAACAACATGAATTACAAGCAGTAAATGAAAGTTAAGAAACAGCAAGTGGCAAACAAAAGAAACCCACTAAGCACGATTTTGAATAAATACATAACAACATTAGCCAATATTGCAACGTAGATAAAATTAGTTCATCCAAATTAGTGATCTTTTTGTGACAACTTTCTAAATAAATACACGAATGCATTAGCCAATATTGAAATATAGATAAAATTGACTCGTCCAGATGAGTCATCTTTCTGTCGCAACTTTCTGTTGGTCATCAAGGTATGAGCAGACAAACAACTATAGTGACACAAGCAAGTGAAATGATAACAAATGAACATCCAAGCAATATTTCAGACAAGATGCAATCACAAAGCAAATACTAATATCCATATTAGTAGTAATAATGCCTCAGAAGTTAAAAAAACATACTGATTTTTTTTTTTTATGGGATTTAGATGGCATACCGCTTGCCTAAACGCAATGCAAACATCTCTTGCCATTTGCTTCTCAGTAGGAGTCAATAGTACAGGATACCTCACCTGCCATACGAAGTAAAAACTTTCAGATATGTTTCAAATGCAATTCTTCCAACCCTATTAAAATTTGGACTGCCCTATAACCAGGCATGTTTTAGTTTACCCCATCAGTTCCTAGTCACTGCTTGCTATGTACTTGCATCAAAAGATGTTTATCAAGTAGGTCTCTAATCTCACCATGTCATTGTACTGTTACTACATACTGCTCTTGTTCAGCATTTCTTTTTTGGGGGAGTGGGAAGGATTAGTCCTAATTTCCCTATTTTATAAGTCTCATCAAAAGAAAAGGTTCTGGATAAAGAAGAGTCACTAGATAGAATTTTTCAGCCAACATTATTTCATTACATCCCCAGTTGGTAAAAAGTCTATCTTGTCAATAACGCATTCATTTGACAAAAAAAAAAAAAGTTGGAACGTTATAATTCAGGTCAAAATGTTACATTTCAGCAGTTCATAAATCCACCACAGAGAAATTAAATTAAGGTCAAAATCATCAAAACACTTTGAATGTAACCCCAATTAATTAGATTGAACTAGTCCAAACTATGTATCAGAATCTAAGCTAAGCATTCCTTGCAAAAAGGCACGATCATGACTGAACTCAACTGAACCATCATTCTAAGAATCTGGTCAGCAAATTGATCTTGTTCACCATTCCCAGGGTTTGGCAACGCAGGATCACAGATATGTTAGGGTCAAACTCATACTACCGTTGAACAGTGCAGAAGGGTTAAGGATTACAAGAAAATTGAAAATCAATGACTTAGAATTTAATAGGGAAGAGAGAAAGAAAGGGGAGAGAGGAGGGAGAGGAAAAGCAGTAGATTGGTTTTTGTACAAGAAGTTAGAAGTATTACTTCTTTGCCATCGGGATTCCTCATAACAACACCATCGACAACGGGAGACTTCCTTGCCTCAGCATGTGCATATTCAGGGCCAACTGTATACACCTATAATCATTTGATAAAAAGCTCAAACAACTATTTATAAAAATCAAAAAATAAAAATAAAAATAAAAGAAAAAGTTGCATGCGAAGAAATAGAAGGCTGTATAAAGAGTGTATTAGAGCATTACATGGATATGAAAGAATTTCAAAAAAGCAAAAAAGTGGATATTGGGTGCAGAAACAAAAAATTAACAAGAGAATAAGTGATGGGAAATTAAGATGCTCCACATGGGCACATGGGTTAGCCCATGAACCACACGGGGCCGTAGGGTTTGTTTAATATCTTTGGGGTTTCTATTTATTTATTTTTTTAGGGTTTCGTTTATTTATTTTATTTCTTTATTTTTTAGGGTCTCTATTTTGGTTTGGTTGTAGCCTATATAAAGACCTAAACTATTAATTATTAGCTGACTTTGATAATTGAATTCTTCTCCTAAATTTAGTCTCTCTTTGCCTCAATTCTTCTCTCTCTTCTCTCCTATCTTATTTTCTCTCTTTTTCTCTCTCTAACTTGTCTGTTCTTTCTCTCTTTCTTCATTTCTTCTCTCTTCTCTCTCTTTCTTCTCTCCCTAGGTTCACATCAATAAACCACATCAATGACAAAATTGAGACTAGCGCATGAACCAAAAGCTCCTTAAAACTCATGTAGAAGGAACTTGACACAAACCAAATACATGGTGTGTAAAGGACACCCAAATCAAACATGGCCCAAAACACAATGCCTTTTTTTTTTTCAAGTAATGACTTCATATGTATGTGCGCACGCGCGGATATAACGGGCAAAAAAACCCATACGCACGAGGTATACAAAGAAATGAAAAAGAACATTTAGCAGTGTTCAATAATCCAAAAACCTATGGAAAGACACCGCGGTCTTCAAAATTATACGGACCTTTCCAAGTACAAAATGCACTACCTAGAGAATTCAACCCCTTTTCCACAACAAATCTGGGATATCGTTTCTAATCTTAGTCAAAACACTCATTTGTAATGAGAACCGTATCAAGAATTTGACTCCCTCAAATAAATGCAGTTTGGCTAGGAGACTCCACTTGACCCACCACCTTCTTAAGTTATCTCACAAGCACCTTTCCTATAATTTTATACACGCTCCCCCCATTGAGAAGATTGAACGAAAATCCCTAAAGTTAGTTGCTCATTTTTTCTATGATTTTTTTAAAAAAAATTAACATTCTTTCATGCCTAAAGTTGCATCTCGCTTGAGACATGACAACATCGATGCGACCAAGGCGTGATGACGTTCGTGACGGAGACTTTGAAGTTTGAACAATACCTCACGTGTGTGATGTGGTGCTTTAATGGGGAATCTATTTATCCTCATGCTAACACGTGGCATACAGTAAGTTAGAATCAGTATGGGAATCACATAGAAACATTTTTCTTTCGAGCCAATAATATAAGAAAAAGTTTGATAAACTAGTATCACCACCAAAAAGAAGAAAGAAAAAGAAAAAGAAGAAAAAAAAGAGGAACCCCTTCAAGCCAAATCATAACATTCAATTAAACTTCAATACTTCTTGCACACTAAATAGGCACGCATTCAAGAACCAAGAAAATTTCTTTAATTTTTATTCCACACTTGAAAGTTCAGCAGTTAAGTAATAAAAATTTTCAATTTGTTCGAAACTGAAAAATAAACTTTAATTGTTTTCTTAATCACAGCTTGTTTCCATATATTCTAATAAATTAAAATTATTCCATAATGTGTCCTATATTCTTATGCAAAGAATTGCAATGTCCTTAAACATGAGGGCCACAAAAAGTATTTGTTTAATATTGTACAGGAGTTGCTAGAATTCTGATAAAGAAGTCAAATCAGCAAACTTAACATCAAGAGATTTGTTTAAAAAAAAATTTTGCGACAAGAAAACTTGTCCTCGCTAATTTACCTCAAAAAAAAAAAAATGACAAATTTATGGGCCAAGCTATATAAATGCAGAGAATAAACAACCTTCACATCTGTTCCTCCAGTTGGCATAAATTCCTCATATATGTAAGAGCCTTCACGCCTCACCCTTCTAACTTCCGGATGAAACTCACTTGACCGGTTACCAACCTGAATTCAATATATATATATATACATATAGTAAAAGCGAGAATAGTTATGTATTAGGACAATAGAAGTAAATAAAACTAACAAGAAATTTTTTTTTCTTTTGGATAATTTAACAAGAAATTTCATATCTGAGTAAGAGTAACAACTTCAATAATATTATATTTTGATTCAAAAGCATCATATTTTACAAGTAATTGAAGCAGAGACTCTAAAAAAATATATCAGTTGAAAAACAAGTTATAATAGTACATCTCTCCCCATAAAAGAGAGAACAAGTGAACTCCATCCTTCCCTGCTCACATTTTTCCTCTACATTAACTGGAATTTGGTATCTTAGTATCAAAAAAAAAAAAAAAAAAATCTTAAGAAGAAGCAATAAACCATAAGAATCCAAACGATATTATATGTCTAAAATCTAAATGCAGTCAAAATGGATCAGCTATTGCGATGTCATTCTTTTAGAAGTCAACTATAACTTTCTAGGGACTCTCTACATTAAAGACCAAATAAGCCGCTTAAAAATTTCAAAACAGCCCCACCAATTTCTCATAACTGACCAAGTTAAATAGCAAGACGCGAAGAAGTCAAAACTATATATCCTTCTAGCGTTGATAACTCCGTACAATTTCGAATTTTCGATTTGTTTAACAAAATGCATTAATAAGAATTAAGTGCTTGCAATTTACTAGATAATGTAAAATCTAGTTTTATCTCAAGTCACCAACCATGAAAAAGTCTCCACTCCAAATGGCATATCCTAAAAAACTTCTATCCTAATAAACCTTTCCAGTGAAGATGCCAATGCAATACGAAAGAAATACACATGGACAACTCAAGAGTCATCTTTGTAAATCCATTTGTCGTCCTTATCTTGAAACAAGTGGGAATCTGTCAGGAAATAAAAATCAAATTAATGCCAAAGAGGAGGGAATAAAAATCCTCTTTAATTGGAAAATCCCTTAAATGAAGGGAATTCAAAATTTAGGGATTTCAAATTAAGAACCCTAGCCTTGCAAATGAATACGGCGCCTTCATTCATTGCAAAAGAACCTTTGGATCTTCTGGCAAGCAGTCGACGTCTTAACGAACTTCAAGAACTCTTCACCAAGCTCATAGAAGAATCATCAAGCACAACAAACAAGAGCCAATTCTTCTAGCTTCAAGCTAAAGATGAAAATCCTACAAGGTCATAAAATATTTATTTGTTCTCTGGAATAATCAAAGTCCAAAAGACAATCAACACTGGTTTATGCAAGATCAAGCCTCAATGGCCCTCGAGTTCACCCCTCCTTCAATCTTCACGAACCAAGAAGATTAGAATTACTACCAGTTTATTCGAGATTTAGCCTCAATTCAACCTCTCCTTCAATCTTAACAAACCAAGAAGATTAGAATTACCACCAGTTTATTCAAGATTAAGCCTCGTTGGCCCTCAATTAAACATTTCCTTGAATTTTCACCAGACAAGAAGATTTGAAGGTTCGGTTCAAGAACAAGCATTACTCGCCCTTGGACAAAGATCATGATAGGAGATTAAATATGGGGAGATTGTATTTTTTTTTATAAAGACCATACCAATAGAGAATTGTACTCATTTTTATAAATTAATACAAATTTGACATTTGTCCACTTTTCTTGTCTGTTTGATTTCAAGACCCTAAATTTGTGTGTACACCAACCAAATCAACAACTCTTAAGAGTGATTATCTATCAAGGATGTTCCATATTGCCGTGACACCCTTCTCCAAAGAAAAATCATCAAGGCCTCAAGGATATCCATTACACACTACACTACACAAGAATACGTAAAGATACATATGAGCATTTTAAGTCCTACTATCTTACCTTCCTAAACAATTCTTTCATGCCCCCACCTGCTGAACTAGGGTAGTATATCATTATACTATGATCATCCCCTTCACAAAAGCACAAAATGAGTCATTACCACAAGTGAATATTGAAAAAGGAAATATTTTGCATATCGATGTAAATATAAAAAATAGCAAATATTAAAACTGAACAGATGCACAGGAAAAAATAATCATAATTATGTATTCTGGACAGCATTATTGAAATAACCCATTCAAAGTTGCACTTAAATTTGTAATAAAGTAAATGACAACTTCTTAGAGAAAAATAGAAAGAAGGAAAATCTGCACTCATAAATAAAAGGAGAGATAATATGCTAGGGGGTATTTAACAATAAGGATCAGTGAATTTCACAGCAGTGCAAAGAACCAATAATATCTTTGAACTGTTCACAGTTATACTATTTTATTTTGTTCAATCACCATATCCATACAACTTTAACCAAAATTTAACAAAATTTATAATTAAAAAAAAATCATAATTATAGGCAGATGATGTTATTTTTAAAACTAAAAAAAAACAAAAATACAGTGACAGATGCATGTGATTGGTACTATACTAAGCTTTTTGATTCATAGACATATATATAAGTTAATATATGAAATGGTTCTACTAAATAATAATAAAAAAATTCAACAAAAAATAAAAGTCGCCATGGGATATCATTTTAAGGTACATCCGAGAGAGAATTGTTCATGCATTGTAGCATGACATGTACCATAATAGCAAACACATGTAGAATTCGAACATTAATCATGTCATATTTGTTGAATTACTATAAAAAGTGATTAAAGACATTATAAAGGTATCTGGCCTCGCAAATACATGAATAGATGCACACATCATGCATTGGGCTTTATTTTTGGTTATTTACCATTTCAGAATTCTATAATAATAAAAAAAGACATTTAACTTATAAAGTAAACTCAAATTAGGATTGCACATGCATAATTGTAGATACATCTGTTTCAGAGTCTGTATATGTTGATGTGATTGTTATACTCACATTGGTCAGATTTGGCAACATGGTAAGTTAATCAGTAACCACCTCCCCCCCCAAAAAAAAAAACCAAACCTCCGCAAACGCAAAAATAAAAATAAAAACAGAACAGGTTCAGGATTTAAAGGTTTGGGTTCATCACATTAACTTACGTTTTGAGTGTACCTTCTAACCTACTTCTTTAGAACATGGATAACATGTGTATAAAAAGTACAAATAATAAGATATTGCTGAACATGTTTAATCAAGTAACTAGTTCAGCGCCAATTGAAACAAAATTGGGGCGTATATAACTAGGTTCAGAATAGACCAATTAAATTAAAATTGGATCCCATGGCCAATACTAATAAGCTTTGAGGTTGGATTTGGACTACAGCATCCCAAACCTCCCCCATTTGCCAACCTTGGTTTTGCTAATTTTTTTTTAAACTGGAATTTGGTTATTTCAGCAAAATTGTGGCCACTTTATTTTTAACTATAAACTAGTGAAATAAAAAGAGTCAAAAGAAACTCCAAACTTTAATTTGGAAGTTTGGCAACATAAAATCAAATGTTATTCAAGTGTTGCTTCTCTCAATTTCCTCCAGTGCTGAGCCTCTTTATCAACAAGCTCCTAAATCTTATAAAGAAGAAAGTGACTACACTCTGAAAAGACATTCTCATTCCTGACAACTGCCTATTTTAACAAGGACCAAGCAGCTTCAACAGCTGGACGTGAGATTTTAAGAATAATCAAACACCACAAATTTTTTAGCATTAACTTGAAATTGAAAGATATCTCTTGATAGCACAATTAGGACTCTACCAGTATCCTTTATTTTTTAGAGCTGAAATGATTGTCAGAGCATCACCCTCTGTGATGACATTTTCCCAATTCCCCCTGCAACTGAGTGAATAGCAACATAAGTGGCCTTAGCTTTTGCCACTTAAAGTTCAGATGCAAAAAAATATAGGACTCCAGGTAGCAGCCAAGCTGAAATGATTGTCATCACCCTCTGTGATGACATTTTCCCAATTCCCCCTGCAACTGAGTGAATAGCAACATAAGCGGCCTTAGCTTTTGCCACTTAAAGTTCAGATGCAAAAAAATATAGGACTTCAGGTAGCAGCCACTGTACCTTGGTGTCACTGCAAGTACAGCAGCACATACCTTAAAATACCTCACCTGAGTATCAGATTTCAAACTAATACATCAACTTGCAGTGGACCATCCAATTATATGAGGGGCTCAACCTTCAACAGCTGCATTTAACACCAAAGAAAAGTCCATGACTACCTCTTTAATCAAATTTGCGAGATCAATGGGATTTTGGACGCTTGTCAAAGGCAAAATATGTTGTTCCACTTTCCTGTGATCCCCAAGGTAGGCTTCAAAGAAAAGATATTCACTTCCACCTGCTCTATTGATTGAAACTGAGCAAATATTTCAATAGAATTACTTTTCCTTTATAAGAACCACCATCAAGCTAGAAATCATTTTGTACTGTGTAGAGAGAGATCATGATAACACTCCCAACAATCACATTACCTTTGGTTCTTAAGAAGGAAAAGTAATTCTGCAGCTCTCACTAACATCCAGATTTCTCTGTAGCCTTACATCTTGTAGTTCTGAAATCCAGCAGGATAATGTTAAGAATCGTTTAAAGAATAGGCACCGAATCAGCATAATTTAATGTCCAACTGCAACCTTCCCATTAGAGAGAGAGAGAGAAAATCTTCTCAAATATAGACAGATCTCTATGGAAAATTTCTTCTTGCATGGCTACTAGCCTCCTACTACCAATCTGTGGTTGAAAGAGCTCCCAAATGTGCAAAAAGGCAAAGGACCAAAGGGTGGTGGCACTATAAGGTGTCAAGAAAAGATAAACCAAAAGGTTCCTCATAAAACAATTTATGGAATTATTTTCCATACGTTAATCTACGTTGAGTTTGGCCTTATTTCTGTAAAATGAAGAACAGCATAAATGTTTTTACAAGCCATTAAAACCTTAGAATTAAGCTTTCATAAAGAAAACCAAGTCCAATAATGATTTATTGTCAAAACAAACAGAACTTTAATTGGAAACAGATTATATAAATATAAAAGCTCTAACCAAAACTTCTGTCACTAATCCATGCACCTTAATAATTCAGCTCATTTCAATCACATGGTAAAATTCAAAGAATCATAACAAAGCTTATAGAATATAAGTACTTCTCAACACACAACCACCAATAGTTACATCATTGTACGTGCAAATGATGTATAAGTCAAGCAGTAGCCAGATGAAAATGTCCAGTATGTGAATAATACTATCTTTAAGCCAAAATCAGAAGGCACTCTTTTAATTCACTTCACAAGCCAAATTCAAGCAGTGAGCTAAACCAAGGAGCATTTTACAGGGGACACAATAGAATTTTTTGGCCCAAATTTTAAAGAGAAAAAAGGAACATGGGTGAGAGAAAAAAAAATAGCAAAAATAAGGAATTAGCTCACCATCGACAGGCTTCTCCACAAACGGCTTCCAAAACCGCTCCCCGTGAACTTCAACAAAATCTTCTTCCTCAACAAAGTAATCCAGCTCTTGACCTGGTACTTCCCTATTTACAAGGGCATATCTTGGGACAGGAATTCCAAACAGTTCAAGACGCTTGAATCCCAAAACATAAAATGCATCAGTCCTTAATATTCAATTGCCAGAGAGATAAAATCAACAAACAAAACAATTAATAAAAAAAAAAAAAAAAGTTTCAGTGCTAAAATGCTTATCATGTTTATGCACTACCAAATATTGTCAAGCAGCTAGCTACAAACCCATCAGGACTCAATCTACAATGACGAGGTTTATCATTTCCATAAAAATATTACCAAAGAATGAAGGAGACAATAGTCCACATAAACAGGTGTCACTATTTTTAACAAGTTATAACAATTAGACTTGTCCAACTGAGAAAAAGCTATAAGCCTATGCAACAATTCCACTCCAGAGACTGATCTCTCCACATTCCCTCACAAGAACTTGTTTACTTTTTCCATGTTGTGAGCAGACCTTGATCATCAAGAGAATTCCAACAAGTATGTCGCCCAAACCAATTGATTTTTTCTTCAGGGACTTTATAGGAAAAAAAATAGATCTAGATCTAAAGCAGAAAGAAGAACAAGAGATTCTTAGCAAACCAAAAACATGATGAGAAACATCATCTTTTTTTTGGCAAATGATGAGAGCGTGGGTATGTAGATGATGAAAATCTGAGTCAAATATTACAGCACGTGCAAGATGATCTCACTGAAAAGATTGTCCATAGATGAAGTTGCCACAAAACATTAAAAATCCAAAAATGTGGATCTGAACCCTGACAACAGGGTAAAAGTATTAATAGCATACCTCGTATACCTTCCTTCGGTCATGGAGAAGGTGTTGTTGCTCTAATTCATTTACTAGAAAAGGCCTGAGTCACATAGCACAAACAGTATTATGAGTAAGCAGCTATTTCTTCCAAATAAATGCAAAAGAAGGGTTAAGCAACCATCCAAGATTTTGAATTACTTGGCAGATTAAACAAATTCAAAATAAGAAATCCTTGTTAATCATATGTGTATGTGTCCATGAGTGAGAAAAAGCACAAAAAAGTATATAAAATATGTACCCCAAGGAACAAAAATTCTAGACATTACAGAAGAGACTCTCAATTTCAATAATTTTTTGAAGAAGAGAACCTAAGAATTCCAAAAAGAAACTTGGGATATAAAACCTCTCACAAGATCTTCCTGTTACACGGTCTTGGGTAGAACTCAACCCCAAAAGCTAGCTCAAGAGGTGAGGGTGCTCTCACGCTTATATACAGCACATTGCTTTCATACCTAGGCGATGTGGGACTTCACTTCACACCCTCCCTCACGCACAGCGTGCTCACTCGACAGCACCTACCGCGTGCAGGCCAAGGACACGCACCCTACCCATCCCTGAGTATGCCGGCTCTGATACCATGTTACACGGTCTTGGGTAGAACTCAACCCCAAAAACTAGCTCAAGAGGTGAGGGTGCCCTCGCGCTTATATACAACACATTACTTTCATACCTAAGCGATGTGGGACTTCGCTTCACACTTCCAACCATAAAAAATTATTCCATTTTCTTATCTTCCAGAGTCCCCAAAATATGACAATGATCACCAAATGTCTACCTCACACAACCTTTGGTACCCTTTTCAAAGCTTTAAAACTCCAACAACTTATTAGTTCAAGCACAAACTTAGGAATTACCCATGGCATACCAAATTCAGAAAGAAAACAACCACAAGGGTAGGCAATAAATAACTTGATGATCCAAAAATTCCAAAACATGCTTATAATTACAATTACTTGGCATTCCCCATACACAAGAAATAAGAGATTGACTGTAAGAATAGTGTCCAAAGCCACAGACCAGTGACGCAGCCCAATCAAGAAAGAAAAGAAAAGGGGAAAATTGAGGGGATATGTCTATAACCAAAAGCAACTGATGCCTTGGTAAAGATTAGAAAGATAATCGTGCCTAAATTACTAAACAGCCATCTTCTCCAACCAGCTTCAAATGGTCCAACATGAAACTATATGCAACAACACCAGACGATTTATACAAGTCAATTTCCAATCTTAGAGGCTGCTTCTAAAAGAGAGACACCTCGCATCGAATGTACTTAACATCAACCTACAATGAGAGATTATAAAATTTCTTTAATTGTGACAAGATCTGGAAAATTTGTCTGAAGAGGCCATTCCATGCACCCTTATCATGCCAAAAGCTATTGCTATTTATATTACCAATCATCAAAGCATTACCCTCCAAAAAAGCAACCCCATAGTCTAGAAATACTTTTCCAAAGGCTAGAATGATCCATAATACATACCACCAGCTTCACCAGAAACCGCATAAATAAAGACTTCCCCATAGCTAGTTGGTCTCTTCCATGAGGTATGTTCTCCTCCCTCACATTTCCTAAACCATTGTCCCAATTCATTAACATCAACAATCAAATTTTGAACCCCGTGCTCCTTACCTAGGAAGGATTCTTCCAATCCAACAAATAATACTAAAATTCATCCAACTCAAACCTACAAAAGAAGTCCCTCGGCACATTTTCAAGTGTAGACACAAATTAATAAGGTAAATGTTCATTTCTATCACTTTGAAAGATACCCTTGCTTCCATGATGCCAGTATCCTCCCACATTACACCAAGACCATATCAGACACTGAAGTAGGGTTAAATAAAACCCCAAGAGGGGGACCAAGGCATGTGGTGAAAGCACTTTCCCACCTTACATATTAGGCCAACAGCAAGAAGAATATGAGGAAACTCCCCAACCATAAAAATTGTGATTTCCGCTCCTTCCAAGCACACCACAGGTGGAAATGAGGAGCAACCCTCCAAGATTTACCCGTCTAAGGTAAATATTTCCAGTTACAATGGGTATACCAGCTAACCTGCAATTGCAAGACCCAGCCATGATCCCATCTAAGTGCAGAGAACTAGCAACCAGTAAACAGGAGTTTGTCATACCTTTATCCCTCTTTTTCTCCCTGGCAACCAATTTCCTCTTTTTTCTTCCTTTACTTTCTCTCAAGTTGCATGAAAACAATGGGTTTTCTTTAGCCAATCGGCCCAATCCGCTTCTTCTTCTTCTTTGCTCTGTTTCTTCCTTTGCTCCCTTGTCATCGATCATACCATAATCTCCAGTAAATATATTGAAATACCAGTGAGATTTTAAGAGTTAAGTGCTCTTCACGGTCATCATATCTCTGAGCCTTGTTTTAGGATTTGAATCTCCCATGAGGCCCAGCAAACTGTCATATTGCCAATAATTTAAACCATGATCCAAATCCATCTCCCTGAAGGCACAAAATCTGCCATTTTAAACATAATGACTGATCTGGTAAACTAAAAGATTTGCCAAAACTTTCACCTTTGTCCTGCTTACAATTTAATAAACAATTATGCGTGTCCATAAATCTTTTTTCTGTATTGTGAATACAGAAGAAAGCATTGTAATAATTCATCAATTATATATATATATATATATTGAAAAACAGCCGTTGGATTAGATAATCTTCTTGTGTATGTTATGACTGTCAAAAATTACAGTGATCCAACAATCGGTTTTCAAAATACAGTTCGTGAAACACTCTAACAGTATTTACCATTGGATGTTGTAACAACTGTTTAGCAGTCTATATCTTGAAAACCGACCGTTGGACCACTGTGATTTTTGGCAAACATGACATACATTAAAAAATTATCTAATCCAACAATCAGTTTTTCAAAATACCAATCCCAATGAAAAGTGGACCTTAAATTAAGCTTAAGGTCCGAACCTTAATGGATCATATCTCTCTCTCTCTCTCTCTCTCTCTCTCTCTCTCTCTCTCTCTCTCTCTCTATATATATATATATATATATATATATATATATTTGGAATATATTAATTACCCTATATTTTATTCATTTGACTAAGTACCTAACATGCAGTTGGCTAGCATCTCAAGTGACATGGGATCCTAGCACCTCAAGGGGATCTTTCTCGTTAACTACAATGCAAACTAGAAAACTAAAATACTTCTTTGATCAAGTATAATCAATACAAGGATAAGAAACTTGAAATAACTTACTTCCTTAAAACAGCGTATGCCTCAGCCTTCTCTAGTGGATAGCCAGAGGAATAGAAGGCAATCAAGCAATCACATATTGGCCAGCTGAAATAAGCAACACATTGTGACATATTACAACATTAGTCATCTATTGGAGGCCAAGTGCATTTCTACATTCTAATAATACAGTTAACCTGAAATAAATAAGTGAAACTAACAACATGATTATGTGTTTTTTTCTTTTTTTATATTATTTTATAATAATAATATTATATATATATATATATATAAACTAACAGCATGAATGCAATGTAGTCACAGAGTTAACAACAAATGAAATTTTCGACAATAAGTTCCCCAAGAGCAAGTGTGCACACGCATGCACACACTTACCTACTTTGACCTATGGTAAATTCTTGAGTTTAGTGATATTTGAGTGTGCATAGTCTCAATTTGATGTCAACAGCAGTGATTTAAAACATGCACTCTTTCCTCCTCTTTTTGAATAGGAAAGAGATTGGAACTTAGGTCAAATGGCACCTTATCTTCAGAGACTATTTTTATAAGCAATAAAAAATTGACAAAAAGAATAAAGATATTAGTTGTTACCAAATATTTAAGAAAACTCCATGTAAATCGAAAAAATGAAATTATATGAAAATGTAACAATCCAATAACAATAATATAACAAAATAATGAAAATACAATACACAACAGCATATAGTGCACTAGCACACAATCGTATGAAAATGTACCTCTCTAGCGGATCTTCAAGAATCACCTTATCCCCAAAATATAATATCTACAACAACATACGCAAGAGAACTCAAAAGAAATACCAACAGCAACAAATTCTATCTATCCTACTCAGCCGCGTAACAAATTACACATCACGGCGTCGCAAATGCTAAAATTGTTTCTTTTATTCAGTAAACACCATAATCGATACAATTTAGCTCAAAACTAACATATAACGCGTATGATCAGCCACTAAGAATCCGAATGTCTATCAATGATATGTTCATTTACCTCAAATTCACCAAATGCCTCCAGTCTCTCCAGAATCTGTCTCATCGGCGCCGAAAACACCTGAACAAATCATTCCAACGGAAAATGAACGAATCCGTAAATTCATATAAAAACAGAGCATACTTCCAACATATATATATATATATATATATATATATTCACGCGTGCGCATATATATATATACACGTATATTTTACACATTTGATTCGTATCTGCTCTGTCACAGACTGTATGTAATCTGAGCGAAAAAGAAAAGAACCTCGGAGCCGCATTTCACCTTCTTTTCCATCACACAAACACCAATTTTTATCTTCTTTCCATCACTTCCCTCTTCCACCACCATCTTCTCTCTCTCTCTCTCTCTCTCTCTCTCTCAACTCTCTGTCTCTCTTCTTTCTCTCTCCAAAGATGCAGAATCCGAATCCAATCTAACCTTCACATAAAAACACACACTCACGCGTATATATAAGAAGAAAACACTAAACTCCTCAGTGAGTTACCGCAACAAAAGCAAAAACAGAGAAATCGTTTTATGAAAACCAATAAATAAAAAAAAACCGCCGGAAATCGTTACCAGAAATGCGAGAATCACGCCGAAGAAGAGACCAGCTTCAGAACACCGACTCTAATAAGTATAAGCATGCGCCACGACTCACGAGACGCTGGGAGAAATATAAAAAGGAAGAAAGAAAACAAAGCTGAAAAGCATTAAAGAAAAGCCAGCGGATTAATGTAAGGTTGTGTTTGGAGATAAATATTTGGATTCTGGAATATGCAGTATGGGGAGGGCTCTCATATCCTCCTCTTCTTTACGACGAGGACGTGGAAAGATCGGAAGGATATGGGGATTTTTTGACTTTATATATCGCCAACTTTACAAAATTTTGTTGCTGTCTTTGTCATTGTTCCAAACAGGGATTAAAGGTGAAGGGGCCATTTCGTATCGAGTTTTGGATACCTAAAGCTAAAGGACGTATCAGTACAGTATTTTGACAAGTCATTTGTATTTCGATGATTTTTCAAATTGGAAGTCACACGTCAACGACGTCAACAATCACATGAGATTAGCATGTGGATTGCTTTTGTTTTGTTTTCTAGCCGACGATTTTGCTTACCTTTTCGACCACGGCTTTGACTCCGAATTTTATAAATGAAATATGCTTATGGTTCAAATCTCAAATTTGGTTTTGGGACGGCATTATTTCACTTTTTGTTTTTTTCCGTTTTTGTTACCCACCTTAAATATTATTTAAAAATTGGTCATCCCAAAAGGTGGCTTGATTATGAGAAAAAAAAAAAAAATCTCAGATTTGATAGCTTAATTGCAGAGCAAGTAGGGCAAAGGGTGTATCAAGTCTTTTAGTCCCGTGTTCGACTTTCACTAGCTACGAATATCAGGGACAGTGACGGGTGACTAATTCCTGGATCTGGGTGTGGGCATGAATCACCGCCACTATGCGAGTCTGTGTCTTACTGGTGTGTGTGTTGAGGAGCCTGTGCACACATCCGGGGTTTGCCCCTCGGTTCTACTTTTATTAAACGGCATTAGGTATCGATTCCGAAGTCGTAAGAGGACAGACCGAGAGGATTTATCCTCGTATCCAAAAATATATATATATATCAATATCAGGGACCACGGATCGTAAGACACAAGCCTTATTTCGAAAGTCTTATTTGAAGTGCAGGACTTAGTCTAGTACGTGCTAGCTAGATCAGGATACCTGTATAAAAAATTTAAAAAAAGATTATGACAAAAAATTTGTAAGGAATATATCCTTGTCTTGGTAACATAGAGTTAAGATCATAGTTCTCCCCTTTTTCCCATATAGATACCATTACCTGTGTGACATTCATTAGGTTTATTTTCATCCTTATGTGATTATTATTGTTAAAAATTGTATTTTAATTCTTATTTCCTGTATTTTGGTGGTCATAGCTCGTTATATGGTAAAGATATTAATAATAACAGGCATTCTTAAGATTCAATTTAACCAATAATCATTCAATTTGATGATATTTTTTTTCTTTGTTTGGAATCTATGAAAAGTTGGGCCAATTAAAAATGAGTATAATCGGTTTCCATTTATAAATCTATTCAGTCTTTTATAGAAAATCTTTAAAATTAAAAAATTAAAAAATCTCTAAATATTGATAGATTCCCATTAGACTTTCCTTTTGTTTTTCTTTCATGTATATATAGGTTCCGATCCTGTAAGGACGTCGTTACGCTCTTATTGTAAAGACGTCTTCATTGGGAGAGGTATTTTTGAAAAATCGACCGTTGGATTAAATAATGTTTATATGTATGTCATGTCTGCCAAAAATCATAGCGATCCAACGGTTAGTTTTTAAAATACAGTCATTTGAACAACTTTGACAGCATCCACCGGTAAATACTGTTAAAGTGTTTTACGAACAGTATTTTGAAAACCGATTATCAGAACACTATGATTTTTGGCAGACATGACATTCATAAGAAGATTATCTAATCCAACGGTCGATTTTTCAGAATATCATTCCTATGGCTTCTAAAATGAACGTCCTTACGATAATGAGCGTAAGGATGTCCTGACAAGATCGGAACCATATATATATATATATATTACATACTATTTGACGTGTGAGTTAGTATACCTACAACAACCTCACTAATAAGAATAGTATTTGAATCTCTTTTGGTTGTGAATATGAGTAGGCATGCCTTAGAATATCCCATTTGGGTCACACTCTTGGTGATAAGATCAGAAGATGAGCAATTTGAGACTTCCAGTTGGGGTCTAATATTAGTATTTATTATAAATTCAAAGTACATATTGCGATGGGTCGTGGTCCAGGTGGGGTAGGCAGTAGGCACTCCTGGTTGACCGACGAGCTTGGTTTGGCTGCTTGTTATGTACGGTGCAGATTTTTTTTTATTTGGCATTTTGGCCAATGTAAATAAGGTGTTTTGAAAAATTGACCGTTGGATTGAATATTATTAGTATGTATTACAGGCATGCCAAAAATCACAATGATCTGACTGTCGATTTTATACAAACAGTTAAAAATTTTCACAGTCTGTATCTCATAAATCGACCGTCAGATCACTGTGATTTTTGGTATGCCTGTAGTACATAGGAATAATATTCAATCCAACGATCAGTTTTTCAAAACACCTCATTTACATTGGCCAAAATGCCAAATAAAAAAAAATCTGCCCCATACATGACAAGCAGCCAAACTCTTCCCGTTGACCGACGACTGTAATTTATACTGATGGCTACCATTCTCGTATCATGTACCTGACCTCCGGTTCTTTAATCTTTTGATACCTCTACCTTTTCCTACTTTTCTCCACTTTGGAAAAAAAGTTGCTGCTGCTGCTGCTAAAATTAGTCCTTTACTCTAAATTTTCCAATCACCAAAATTATCCCTTAATCATTACCAAAATTGATTTTGATTACTTCACAATCATTACAGTGTGTGTCCCGGTCAAGTGGAGCCTTTGGTAAAATCATAAAGATTGGAGGAAATTATTCCATGTAATTCAGACATACACAGGTCCGAACACTTAGCACATTTATCACATGAACAAGTGCTTATCTAAGTTTCGAATTTTTCTTCAAAAAAATAAAATAATAATAATTTTCAATTAGTTCAAGTTGTGAGAATGGAAAGGTGTGTCTAGAACTGTTCATATTTATGTTACATGAAATCAATAATGGATGAAATTCACATGTTGCTACAGTTTATTAGAATGGCTATTGTCAAATGTCTTTCATTTTTTTTAAACCAAGAAATAAATTAATTTCTTTCCCATAGCTACATCAACAAGAAGGGTGAAAATGAGATATAAGTCAGATGGTAAAATATATAGATATCATATCCAGTTGGATAAATTAACGAAGTCAAAAATAAAGTTTTAACTTGATTCATGTATCTAAAAGTGAGTCCAAATAAATCCGTTATCGAGTCAATTTCAAGAAATAATTTGATTTTTGAAATATTAATGAACTTATGAGGCAGGGTGTTTTACTCAAACTTAGGTTAAAAATTAATGTGCTCTCAAATAAATTGTAAGTTTGACTTGTTTATCTTATGAGTATGCTCAAACAAATATTTTATTGAATCAATTTCGAATCAAATTTGAGTAACTTAGTTTATCTTAGAGTTCTTAGTGAAGGCACTTATTTTCATCCCATTAACTATATAGAATGTTTTGTTTATGATTTTAGTTTCTTGCCCAAGGTAATTTTAATCAACTCACTCTTGTTTAAGTGTATGCCCAAAATTTATGTCCTTAAAGACTACTGTGGTTTATTATTAGAATCAATGCATGAGATGCAACATTCACTGTAGTTTATTATTAGAATCAATGCATGAGATGCACCGGTCACTAACGGTGCACTTGATTTCGACCTGTGTGCAGGATGCAAAGCCATTTGATTGAAATTTTGGTTGTGGGATTTGCAGATCCTTCAACCTAAAGTTAGGTCTGTGTTAAGCTAAAACATAAGGTTTTAAATTGAAGCTGATGATTTATATACGAGAGGGCACTATCTTTATAGCGGTTTTAGCTTCAATGTTCAAAGGCTGAGCTGAAAATGGGCAAATCTCATAAGGCATAACTTATTGATTCATCCATAGCACAAATGAAAATACGAGTACAGGCTCCATCAAAGACTTCATGCCATCCACCCAACTATATAGAATGCTTGTACGTGTTTCTTTATCCTGTAACAACCCCCACCCAAGGGGAAAAAACAAGAGCAAAAAAAAAAATAAACAAACAAAAACAAAGTCTTCTCATGCTCTGTTTAGATCTTCAAAAGCATTTGGGAAAGGAAGGAAAAAAAAAATACTAAAAATGGCATAGAATTGGAAATTCTTTCGCATTTTAAAGCCTTTTTGTTTCCTTTCCTTCATTCTTTCCGAGATCCAAACAAAAGCTCGAAGATAGGGTAAAATAAACCCACATCACTTTTGTGATTTTGATCCCTCAGCTAGCCTTGAACATCACATTAACACAAGCCCTTTTACTTGACGATGATGAATGAAAATTCGAAGGAACTTTGTCAATTTACTATTCATTTGCGCAATTCATACATACAGAAGAGTCCACCGACAAACTCTCTCCTAAAAATCACAGAAAGCATAAATTCAGGTTAGTAATCATATTCATGTATTTATATCATATTAACTTTCTGCATCAGCGTACCTCCTACAGCTAGTTCACCTATGCTTGTTCCTGCAATGTATCCACCTGACCAAGCATTCTGCAAAAGTCGAAACTGATGACACAGTGAGACTCCATTAAGATCAAACTAGCAGGGAGAAAGTGATAAACAATGCAGTTGCTCAGGTGGTCATAAATAGCATTTTGGGTCATCTTGGTAACTGCAACTATGAATGGGATGATTAAATTTGTAAAATTCTGATTAGGATTGGAGAGATTATAATAGTACCATACAGTTAGAAATCTGGTTGTTGGGGTGAAACAAGATGATATCACAGTTCCTTAGGCTAGTTTGTTTTATGGATAATTTGAGAAATTTAACCAATTGAACTGTTGTTATTTCGAAAGCCGAAGTTCAACAAACTATATATCAAAGGGAAGCATGTCATTCTAATAACTTGTTCTTCTTACCTGGAAATTGAAACCGCCGGTTATCCCATCAATATTCAGCACCTACAGATAGTTTCAACTTTTGACCATCACCAATTGGTCTAAACTCATTGACAAAAAAGGGGGACGGGGGGAGTAAAATAAAATGAACTTTTCCCGTTTAACAGGTAGAATCATAAAATCAATGAAGAAACATTACCTCTCCTGCAAAGAAAAGACGTGGTCGTATTTTGCTTTCCATTGTGTTCAATGAGATCTTCACAAAAGCAAGAACAGAGTTATTCTTCCAAAGAAAAAAGGGGGGAAGGGAGGGGGGGGAGGGAGAGAGAGAGAGAGAGAGAGAGAACCTCAGACAGAGGAACACCTCCAGCAGTGACAAATTCATCCTTAAATTGGCCCTTCATTACAACCAAACGCATATCATTTCAAAAAGGTTGACAAATTTAGAAAATAAACAGGTGAAGTGAGGAACATGCCTTCCCCGTCACTCCAAATGGGCACTGTTTTAACAGAGAAGCAATAGAAATTAATGAGTTATTTGAAATTGAAGCCCACAAGATATCTCCACCAGTACCCTGCATATGATTAATGGAAGTTATAATCTATAAGGATGCACCCACTAAGTGATTCCAACACATGATTTTTCTACTTGAACTGGACATTCAACCTCGCGATCTAATATATATTTCCAAAATCTCTTCACAAGGCCAAATTCTGAAGGATAGGAATTCAGCACTTTTTGCTTCTGCAAGTAGTGGACAAGCAAACAAACAAATATCAGTTCAAATACAATGGAACAGAATGGTATTTTGGAATAATAAAAATGTAAAACCCATGAAGTTAGAAGCAAATACTGTAATTGTGTTTGAAGCCAGAAAAAAAATGGAAGTATCAGTAGTTAACAAGAAAGCTAGGAGTGTCAAATTTCATCAGGTTTCTTACTCTAAAATAAAAATGGAAGTGGTGTGTTGAAACATAACATCTCAAGGCAAGATCATTACACTTATCATGACACCATATAACAGTATTTGCCTACATCAAGTAGTTAAGATAAGGCTCTCCTACTTGGGTTGTATAAACCGGCATACTCGTCAATTTAACTGATCAATCAAATAATACTTTGCTGGGCATTATTCATATGACAATATGTCATTTCATCATATGTACCAGAAACTGGGCATGTGAAGATGCCAGCAGGTTCTGGGGTAGGTCTCTTGGATGTTCTTCTAGATACTTGGGTTCAAGGCCTCTCTCAAGCTTGGACACCATCTTCACTGGCGTGGGGTGTGATAGGGTGGGTGGAATCTAGGGCAATCCAATGTAACTCAAAAGGGGGAAAAAGGAAATCAGCAAGCCAAAAATTAAGGCCAGAGGATAAGATTACCACAAACTGATCCTTATGTTGTATAAGGATGGACTTCACATCTTCTATATGAATATCAGGGGTAAAATCCACAAAAAGTATCCCTGCAACCAAATTCTATCAAGTTGGAGAACAACAAAATCAACATATCAAAATAAAAAGAAGATATATTTCCTTACCTTTGTAACCTGATTTAAAAATATCACGCGCACCCCAAGCAGATAACCGAAGAATTACTGGCCCACTGATCCCCCAGTGTGTGACTAACATAGGCCCAACCTAAAATCCCAAAGAATTAGTTATGTCATATACATTCTCAAAATTCCAGACGACATAATGAGGAAAAAAAAAACATGCCTGTGTAAGCTGTGGTATATTCTTTTGCACATTTTCTAACTTAAGCTTTGCTTTAACTTTTGGGAATGTAACCTGAGCACAAAAGGTGGGAAAAAAGTAATAACCAGATGAGTTATGGAAAAATACTATGAAAAATAACCAATCATATTACTATAACCAGCACAGGTTAGAAAAATGTCATATTAGTAATATCGTGCAATTATATCTTGTAATAATATAGCAAGATACATACAAAGAAATTGAGATGATTGTCACATATGGGGCGTTTAAAAACCAGATGGAATAAAAAATTCAATTATGATTTTCACAGC
This sequence comes from Hamamelis virginiana, assembly GCA_017140935.1. Lineage (NCBI taxonomy): Eukaryota > Viridiplantae > Streptophyta > Magnoliopsida > Saxifragales > Hamamelidaceae > Hamamelis > Hamamelis virginiana. The sequence goes on along the minus strand of JAESVK010000320.1, from coordinate 227,014 downwards.
ATGTAAATGCTTAAGCTTTTTCATATAATATAAAATCATCACCAAATTCATACTAAAGAAGGGAATAAAAAATAGTCAAAATTGAAGTCAGTAAAAGTTTAATCGTGAAAACCAAATAGATTCATCTTAAATGCCATTAAAAATAAAACAAACTCATTTTAACTGCTACTAAAAACAAAAAAGCTTGAATTCATGTGGTTACCACACTTGCACATACTAAATTAATTGCAAATGCCGCATTGACATCCATTAAAATGATCTAAGCATTGAGGTAGTGAGTTATAAAGAGCTAGTACTTGGCACACTGAAAAATTGAGTGAACCCTCTCAAATTAACAGCAAGAAATGGGACACCTAATTTAAATGTAAAAAATAATTGTTCCTAGAAATCCTAGTATACCAGTCCTTGCAATCATAGCTGGACTAGATTGCACATCTTCATGTACAAATGAGAAAGAAAACTATTCATATAAACTCTTATATTTATTATAACTATTTATTCGTTTATCTTCAATGGGTGAATTATAGGACTCGAGAAATGGAAAGAAAATGGAAACTATTATTTTGGGTAAAGAATTAGATACCAAGCCAGTTCTTCACTTACATTTCCATAAGAAAAGGAACATAAGGAAACCAGGAAAAAAAGTGACCATTACCCCAGACAACTCTGCTAATTGTGAATCCGCAATCTTGAAAGTGAATAAACTAGGTACTGGATCTACAATTGAATGACCAAGCTGGGTTGCCAGAGTATAACCCTATCACAACAACAATATCAATAACACTTGATTGAGAAATTTAACCCACACACAGGGCAATGCAAATGAACCTATTATCCATCACAACCTGCCGGCTACTCCCACTAGCAATTAAAAGATAATCAGCTTCAACATATTCAACTGAATCAACTGTTCGCTTTTCAATCTTGAGAAGAAATTTCCCACCAGCAGTAGTAGATGCAGTTGTTACAACTTTGCCAGTCTGCAGTAAAACTGATTGAGAAACTCATAATTCAGCATAGACTGGTTACAAATATTTCAGGATTTTGAGAAGAGCATGCATTCAAGTTTTATGAAATGCATATCACAAGGTGAGCATGTAACTATTGCAGGAGTAACCCAACACCCATTCTTTATGAACTGAACATTAGAGACAATGTTATACTACAAGAGGATTATTCAAATTTGTGTAGCAATACTAAGAATCCTCATTAAATTATAATAATTTTTTTATCATATGGAAAGGTGAGTATTGAAAATAAGACTGGAAGACTATTCCTTAGATGTTACTCTATTACAAGAGCCACAAACATAGCGACTATACATAAACAGCATGCCAGGAGTTTCAAACAAAAAATCAACAAAAATTGAGATGCAATAAAACTAATTCTTCAAATCTTACTTCCCAGTTAATAGGAAATCCCTGATAAATAAAATCTTCCTCGTGATTCAATATTGAGAGTTCTGTAGTATGAAAGCAATGCACAGAAAATTATTTAAAGATTGCTTTATCAGACCTTTTTTTCATGCATTGCTTCTAAAGCTCAAAGCTATGATCCAAGCATGGAGATGACTGTTGTCAGAGTCGATAGATTAAATTCCCAAGAACCTTGGACATTGAAGGAAACCGTCCTTTGGACACTAATTACAACACTAGTGCATATATGTTTGAAAGAAACCTAGATCTCTAATATGCTTAAATAATACTACACAGACAACCAAGGACTCCAATCGGTGTCAAGAGAAGTTTTCCTTGGAGGAATTCAGGAGTTCAACTCCCCACGAAGACATTCACATGGTGAAATGTGAAGTCTATTCAACACATGGGTGGCCTAGTGTAGGATATTGCGGAGGGGTTTGTTGCCCGCCACCAGGGGAGGACGAATATTATAGATAAATTAATCGTACCATACAGTTTCAAGGTAGACAAACATACCTCCACTCTGCTTTGCTTCAGACATAAGGCAATCAATTATAGATGATGAGCTATTGCTGACAGGAAATACCCTTCCATCATCCTCAGTCTAAGGGCATAATAGTAACCACATTGTAAGCATAAATCAACTACATACAGTAAGGAAACAAACAAGTGACATGCAGTTGTTAAGACAACCTTTAGTTCCACCCCGTGATCAGAAAACCAGGACATAGTATCCTCTGGGCCATGCGTATGGAAGAAAGATCCTCTCAATTCCTTATTACCCCTAGGGTAACGCTCTGCCAGAATCTACACACGAATTCAGCATTCTGAACATCACATAATTATACAAGACGATCAAACTATAATTGGGTATTCTATTATTTTCAATTAAACAAACAATACTGAGAAAGCATGATTAAGTCACATAACTAGAATATGTGTCAATATTAGTGACAAATTCTTTGACTAAGACAAATGCAAATGGGAACTTTCCCTTTTCACCTGGAAATAGATACTCTAAAGCAACGATTTCAATCACCAAATAAGAAATGACGAACAATAAGGTAAAGTTCATAGTGATCAGTTAAATGCAATGAAATGAGAATTTATGATTTTGTGCATAAATCAAAGACGATAAAAAGGCTTGACAAAGATGCTGCTGAGACAAGGAGATGGTACAAATGTCTTATTGATGATTACCAGAAGTTTACGCACCATCTACAATTTCCATTTAGCCAGATGGTTACAAAAACAATTCTGCCACCATCTTCAACGGCAACTATTTTTCAACTAAGAATAAGTTTTGACATGCAAAACACAATTAATTTCCTTAGGTACCGTTTGGTTAGAATTTTGTAAATACTTTCTCATTTCTAAGAGCGAGAAATCAATGCAATTTTGAAATTGCTAATCAAATGATGCCTTACTTCAACGGGATTTAGGTACTGTTTGGTTAGAATTGTGTGAGCACTTTTTTGCTTTTTAAGGGAGAAAATCAATTCAACTTTTTCTTTCAAAATCAACAATGTCCTTTGAGATTGCTAACCAAATGAAGCCTTACTTAGGCGGAATTTTGAAAAGTTCACTTTTTTAACCATTAACAGTATCGCATTTAACAATTCTCACCATTTTGTCAGCACAATGTCCATTCGTCACATTGCACCTGCCTCCTCCAGAAATCTTTACCTGCCGATAATAGTAAATACAATACACGAATTGATCACAACATCAAAATTAACGAAAAGCTTTATTCTTATTTATGTACGGAAGTATAAAACAGCAACTGGGTAGGATTATTTTCGAAAATGTACAATGCAAAAGTGCAAAATTGCAAGAAGCAAACGGACCTTTGAAAGAGGCTTTCCTTTCTCAATAACAAGTACGTTGAGGTAAGGTGCAACAGTTTTAGCCCTAATTGCTCCATATACTCCAGCTGCTCCACCCCCAACCACTACCAATAGTTCTTCACTTGACTACCCACCAAATAAATGGATTAGGAAAAACGTAAATATAAATCATTATACATATATGTGTGTGCGCGCGCGAGCATAGCTTGAAGAAGAAGAAGAAGAAGAAGAAGAAGAAATGTTACCTTTTGAGCCATGGAGACGGTAGTTGTAGTGAATCTCCTTCTCTTGGAGGAGAAAAGAAGACAGCCATAGTTTCTTCTGATGCTAGAAATTTCGGAAGAAATCCCAAAATGGAGTGTGAAACGCGCTAGAGCGAAGCTCATTTGTACACCGACTATGGAAGCGCTGTTGGGTTACTCCCGCGCA